>JZKD02S0756544.1:1187977-1220188 GCA_000966675.3 Picea glauca | reverse complement strand
ATTTTACTCTGTGAATGAGAATGGTTTTATGTGTTATTGTAAATGACTTGTTAACTGCATTCATGTTCATTTAGGATGTTTTATATGCATTTAATTATGGGTACCATAATACAATTAATTATGTGTATAAATTGTGGCTGGTAAGCTACAAGAAAATGAATTAGCAAAAAAAATTCGATTTTTAAGCATATTTCGTGTAGTAATGTTCCTTAGTTAAGCTAGGTAATGCTACAATCCAACAAGTTCATAGACTTGAAATTTAAGTAAACCTATAAGGAGATAAGTGAAAAGTATGATTAAAGAACGTAGTTTTCTTCCTTTCCCTCCAAAAATATTTACCCTTGTGGTTGACATCATTATGTTAAATCATATTGGTTCTTTTAAATTTGATTTTGATAGTACATTTTATTTGGGTCAATTTTACCTCAAAATTCTCCTAATGCTTCTCACATATATGGATATCATTTATTTACCTCTCAAACACCACCATAGAAGAAAAAAATAATAATGTACCATGATGATGTACTTCCAGTACATCCCTATAGTATCATATCGCTAAACTTGATATTATAATTAGGTGGGAATAACGTCTAGTTATTACAATCACACAAAATTACCATGAAATTCCAAAACATAAGAAAATGAAATGGTTGAGCTTGACCCCTGTGAGACTTATTCATGGTTCATGCATCATGCACAACACAAATAGTAAAGGAAGGTATTAATGATGTTGATCAAGGCCATTAGTTTTCACACTCACAACATAGTAATGTAAGGCATTGATGATACTTATGAAGGTAGTTAATGTTTGCATGATGGAGGAATAATTACTATGAAGATCTTTCCTTTCAAAGTCGATTAATGAAAATATGATAAGGGATCATTATGCAGAAGCTAATTTTACTCCATGATCTGACATTAGAAGTTACACTTGTGGTAGAGACACCCCCTCATACATTTTTTCATTACCATTCAACTTTAAGGGAGAGGATAGGGTGAGCTTCCAACCCTATGACAAGTCCTAGTCACCAACACACTTTGGCTCACAAACAATCACTTGGTTTTAAATAATGCAACTTACTTTTTTACCTACTTCCAAATATTAATTTAATATTTAATGAAGTATTAGTAGGAGTAAGGTTATACATGTGAGGTGAGTTGATTTCCCAAATGGATCTTGTTATACTTGTATTTACCACCATAGGACTTGCAAGGATGTTATTAGATGTTCTCGGTGAAATTACATAATTTAGAAACACAATTTCATAATTATGAAATAGAAATTATTTAATAATTTATTAAAAATATCATAATAGATTGAAAAATCTCATAACTGAGCATGGAACTCAAGAAGAAAGATTATAATTGAGAAAAAATATAATAATGGGTTGGTTCCTCACGAAACACACACATGCTTAATAATGCACATGTGTTCTTAGGAATGAATGCATGTTCCTATTGAGGAGTTGAGGAGTTGATATGGGGGAGAGAGAGGGGGGTGGAGGGGATGAAGGGAATGGGAGAGGAGGTAAGGGGAGAGGGAAGGTGAATGGATATGGGTGGAAAATGGGGAGGGGAAAGAAGAGGTGGAGATAGGTGAGACAAGGTGAGGTGGGTATGAGAGTATAGTGAAAGAGAGGTAAAGGCAAGTGATGTATAGGTTAATATATTTTATTGAATGACAGATTGCATTTTGTAGTATTTATTTGTACATATTAATATATTTTATTGAATGATATATATGAATACAATTATCTATACCATTGTTTGTACACATGAGGTAGGAAACTATACTAATCATTGATTAAGCCATGCACATGAGATTTACTTAGATGGAATAGAGGTGAATTGATTCCTTTATTTATTTTATGTTCTAAATTAGAGTCAAGGAAGTATATTTTTCTTTCTTCTTGGGGTTGGTATCTTGTTATTTCTTCTCATGGTTTTGGGAATATTTATGTGATCTTTGGAAGCCAATCTTGGATCTCAATTTTATCCCTCTTTGTTCTTGAGCTTGTGAAATTTGTTCTATTATCCCATCTCAGAGAGTCTATGAGTGATGGTCCGAAGGGAAAAATAAAGAATACAAGCAAGAGTGGCGAGGGGAAATACCCAGATGAAGAGGATCGAGAATGCCATTAGTAGGTAGGTTATGACTTCCAAGTGATAGTGGTACCTATATTTATAGTTAGAGGAAAAGGATGCCTTCACTAGTTAATTTGTGGGCGAGAAGAGAGGTAGATAAGTGAGACTAGGAGAGGTGGGCATGAGAGGGTGGGGTGAGAGGGAAAAAGGGGGCGAGGTGAGAATAGGTGAAGGGTAGAGAGGTTGGGGAGTGGGAGTGGTGGGCATGGATTATAGGAGGAAGAAGGAAAGGGGAAGGGTGAGGCGGTATGAAAGGGGAGATGGAGAGGAGGAGAGGAGGTGATTGGGGGAGATGGAGCAGAGGGGAAGGGAGGATGTGGTGGGCTAGGGCAGGATGTAGAAGAGAGGTAGAGAGGGTGTATGGGATGAAGGGGTTGGGAGAGTAGGTGAGTAGAGAGGGAAGGTGGATGGGTGTGGGTTTCAAAGGGGGATGATGAGAAGAGGAGGATTTAGGTGAGATACATGAAGGCGGGTATGAGGACGTGGTTCAAGAGAGGAATAGGAGGAAGAGGTACATTTTATTGAATGTTATATATGAATACAATAGAAGATTGTATTTTGTACAATGGATTTGTATATATTAATATATTTTATTGAATAATAAATATGAATACAAGGATCTATACCATGTTTCTACAAAAGAGGTGGGAATTTGTACTAATAATTGATTAATCCATACATGAGCCATGTTTAGATGGAATAGAGGTACATAGATGCCTTTATTGATTTTATCTCCCAAATTAGAGTCAAGGAAGTATATTGTTATTTCTTCTCAAGGTTGGTATCTTAAGTATATTGTTCTTTCTTCTCGAGGTTGGTATCTTGTTCTTTCTTGTGACAATTTGGGGAATATTTCTATGATCTTTGGAAACCAATATTTGATTTCCATTTTAACCCCTTCTATTCTTCAATTAGTGAAGGTTGTTATGTTAACCTGTTGTGCCGCATCAACACCTTCCACTTTTCTTTAATATTTACTTGTAAATACTTATGTACAAGAAAATGGAACCCACCATGGTTTTGGGGGTGTTAAACCCTCTCTGGTAAGTTTGCTTTATTTTTCAAGCTTGGTTTGGTTATTTTTTATTTTGGCATTTTGAAAGTTTTCAAAGAATCCTTTTTGGCTATTGGATAAGTTCCTCTTACTCCTCCGATACACGTAAGAGGAGTTCGGATAAAGCTCTCTGGTACATCTGAGAACTTTTCCCAAAGCCTACCGACAGGCATAATTGATAACCGATAAAGTTAATACTAAATTCTCTAATTCAACTAGAAGAGTTGCCATGAACTCTTCCAGTTGAACCGAAAGATTTTCCCAAAACGTCTATGATGAATTAAGCTTTGGACCAGTGCACTTTCTCAATACTTCTCCAACATGCATGTGATAGATCGACGAACTTTTCACATTTCCCAATAATGCACATACCAAACAATCGATGGACTTCCTGTTATACCCTTCGGTGTACCCAAAGAAGTTTCCACTAACTCTACTGATGTGTTCCGAACACTTCCAATCATCTTTGTTGACAAATCCAATTTTGACCCAGCAGAGTTGCTCTCATCTGTGCTTCTCCATTCCTTTTCGATTATTGTTTCTTTTTTATGAGGAGATCGAAATGACGTGTTGACGAATTATATCATCTGTGAAGAGTATTCATGCTTCAAATCCATCAGTAGTTGTTCATGTGTAGTCTCTGTCCAGGTAAGCCATAAAACCATACCTTGTACTTATATTTTTATTCTCTAAATAATTAGGGCTAGGTTTTGTCCTTCATATCCAAGACCCTTCATCTTATAAAGCAAACCCTTAAATTTGTATTTTGTGGGTTATTTATTCCCGGCGATAGCCATACGAGCTTGATTTGATCCTTCATATCCACAGACTTAGCCATTGATGCATTTCTCCCCTTTGCGCTTTACATATACGATCTGTGACTAAGACTGAAACCTATCCTTGACACGCTTTGACCCAACTGTGTCTCACATTTCCTATCCCGCTTAACAACTTTCGCTCAGCATAACTTACAACCCTTTCCCATGGGCGGTTCCCCAGGCAAGCAGGATCCTGTTCTTATCATTGATTCTGGTCATATGGACATTAGTCTTACCTCCAAGCAATATGGTGTCTCGAGTTTCCATAAATATTAACTCGACCAATTCCCAAATCAATGCTTAGACAAATTTTGAAATTTGTGCAGTAGATAGGGTTTCTATCACATGCCCCAGTACTTACCCGACAAAGTTTATATGGTTGCCTCTTGTAGTTTATCGGAAGACTTGATTCGAACACTCTCGATGTAACCAGCGAATCTAACGAGAACTACGTCATTATAATCAACGACCTTTCCACGAACTCTTCTGGTCCATACCGACAGCCTTTCCGATAACTTTTTTCGGTTTAACCAACAACCTTTCCTAGAACTTCACGAGTATACTTGGCTAGGTTTACATAAAATCCTCATACCTTACTGATGCAGTTGCCATCTTTGGTTCGGTACAAATTGGGGACCCGGGTAACTTTGGCCTCGACATAACCAGTGGACCTTTCACGAACTCCTCCGACCTTATCGGTGGAGTTCTCACTAATCGCTCTAGTACAAATAGAGAAGCTTCGTTTTAACTTCTCTGATCTAGGAGCAGTTCTCATCGACTACTACCATTCCTCCATCCACCAAATTAATACCAAATTCATCGACCTGCCTGGATTTTTCCCCTTAAATATCCACAATGTGTTAGATAATCCTATCATCCTAATATGATGATCTCCCTCCTAGCATTGAAACAAGTGACTCTTTAGGTATTTGAGAAAGGTTGGACCAATGTTACATGTTTATTGTATCGTCACCTTTATTACTAGTTTCATGCACTAATTGTGACTTTATGTCGTACATTTAGAGATGTCACCGTGAAAGAACACAAGAAGCAAAGAAACTACTACACAGGGTTGAGGAAGATGAATTAGGTAGGAGGAAGTGCATAATTCCCTAGGGGCAGTATACGATGACACACTCATATTCCTAGAGAAAGGAGACTCACTCAAATGGTGTGAGGTATTTTAGATGTTCAAAAGACAAACATTCTTGGTGGAAGTTGAAGACCAAGATGAACTCCAAATATTCAAGAACATTCATAGCTCAGGGCTACATAGGGTGGCTTCCCGCGTTGCAGTGTTCCCTTTCGTAGATGAAATTGCATTGATTATCAAGCATGTGGACTTGGAAAACATATACATACTCTATGCTAGGGGGAGCCCATAGTGTCATTCCAGGTAGTCAATCTAGAAAATAACTACCACTTGTAAAAGGGAACCCAAAAGTTGGATGAGGAACTCCTCAACGGGTTCAAGCACAAATCAAAAGACCCATTCAAGATCTGGTACAAGATGAATAAATATTTCAAGCACATGTCATCTAGTGAGTATCTCACCATGAAACTAAGGATGGACTACCGATATATTTTGGCAATGCTATTAGACTTTACAAGGGATTTGCTTCATCCTATGCAATCTTCCACAAAAGGCCTTTTTCCACTTCCCTATCCAAACTTATCATCCGTGTTTGTAAAATCCAAAGCTAAAAACACATATTTTTCCACATGTACGCATTTGTCCTACTATGCAACATGCGTATACTTAGGCTTCTCCACTACAACCCGAGTACATGGGGATTTGTGCCAAAAAATGAAAATTAATGTAGGGTTTGTTCTCACTTGGCCCTTCAGTTCCATTTTGAAGGCTATAAATGGACCAATTCAGAGCTATGGAAAGAGGAGAAACAATTCAACTTTGAGAGCAAAGTTACTCTCGAGAAATTATTTACTTCATGTTGAGTCTGCATTACATTGTCCTTTAAGTCTCAACACAGTGTTCATCCCCCAAGCTCTTCCCTTATTGATTGAGAACCTCATTGTTTCTCCCTTATGAGCTTGCCTTTGGTGGAGGATTGAAGTGGTGGAGGCCCAACTAGAAGGAACTTAGTTTCTTGGTTCTGAACCGTGATGACACGGAAGTCTATAATATTTTCACTTCTGCTATTCATATATTAGTAGAAATAGTATTTTCCCATCCAATTGATATCTTGCAAATATTTAAATTATTATTCCATGGGTGTATTTGCCATGCTTATTAATGGATTATGCTATTGAATGTGCTAACATCATTTATTATAACCATTTTCTTGCTTTGCTTGGTTGTTGAGGACTAGTTGCAGGTATATTTCTTTGGGTCAAGTGCTCAACGATGGACTTCATCGAATCTCTGGATGAGGTAGGCCTTTTATCTTGTCTTGCTAACATATTTGTTTTCATAGCATACTTGAGAAGGGAGTCCATTTTTGCAGTCATTTCCATCTATTGTGGTTTACCCTAGCCATAGAGAGGTTTTCCTCGTAACAAAATTGACGACCATACTGAGGATTGAATCTTCTTTCCTAGGGTTTGGAGCACTTTTCTCCTTAGATTTATCTCGTTCCTATTGTGTTTCTTGTCGTATCATTGCTTGACAGCCTCTGTTCACTTTGGGTCTGAGTTTTCATCCTTCTCCCTTGCCTGGCCTTGTTTTTTGAAACATATACGCACTTTTTGCCTTGACAGTCGTGTGTATACGCAGGTTGTCCCTCTGCAAGTTGCGTACATATGCTTTGTTTTCCTAAGTAGTTGCATAGATAAAATTTCCTTGTTTGTTTTCTAGGTATGGTGGTTGTTAGGTGGGATTTGATGTTTTCTAGGTCTTCTTATGTCTCTGTACTGTTTGTTAGGTGCTTGTGGGATGACAGGAAACCTATCTTTGGTTGAATTTTTGGGTGGAGTCTTTCTCATCATATTTTCATTTTGATTGTTCTTGTACATTGGGTTGGGTGTTTTGTTGCTTGATATACTGCTTGTACACAGTAAAGTTTATATATAAAGTTTCTTTTTTAGTCCATGCATGTTCATTTTTATTATATTGCAAATACACAAATATTAGGGATTTTTCATTGCCTGGAATTTTTTATCTTTTGAGTCTTTGTCATTAGCTTAGTGCATGTAATGAAAGATTGCATTTTTACTTCAGAATTGCAGAGTTGAAATTGAAAATTACATTTGCCTTTAGAAGCATATCATTCATTGAAAATTAAAGTTAGGACTTTGCATTATTTAACATTTACTTTTCTTGCACAGTCATAACATCATGAGTTTCATTTCCATACCTTTTTGAGTAATCACGACCACTAAAATTAATGCTATAATTTAAAATTTATTAGTCACGATTTTATTTTCTGGGGTGCACAAACTAGCTTAGGATTTAGTGCCTTGGAATAGGATTTTGTGAGTAAACTTCTCCTAGAAAATTAAATCAACATATGTGTCTAAGAAAGGGAGTGGAGAAATCCATTGTATAATTGGTAATATCAAGAGGCTCCAGTCACACCGGAGTTAATCACGATGTCGCGCGAGGTTGGTTGAATAGATATCCCCCTGATGCCTTCTTTCCGTCAGATATATTTCAGGGGATCTATTCATATCTGGGGATCTTGTTAGTGCCCTTACCTCCATCAGAGGTGGTGCCTTAAAGGTTTCTTGATTTGCTACCCTGCCCATATGGTGGACATGAACTATGACTCATCGCATGTGCATCAGTTATACATTGGTTTATTAGTTTCTTGATGTAGGTGCCACATAGGTTACTTGCAGGGGTTATTCTGCAGGTACCCTAGGTTAGATAAGGGTCCGACAACACATAACCTTTATGCAGGATTACCTCTCTGGGGGGATCTTACTGACTGGTTGCTAAGCCCATGAGGGCCCTTATAACTGATTTTGTTACCTCCGATCTTTAGCAGGGAGTCTCAGGCCCCTCTTAGGTGAGACATACCTTCTTTAGGGAGGGAGGCCACTTTCAGCCACTTTACCCCGTTTGTGTGCATATTGGTCATTTGACTTTTGGTCTGCTCTTTGATTACTAGTTGGCCTTAGGGTTTATTTTTTATTTAGAGTCTTAAGTCATCATGGAGTCGGACCAACATCTCTACTTGTCCCGTCACTTATTACAGTTACCACCGCATTTCGAGTCTTTTCTTTTTAAAAGGCATAGAGTTATTAGGAGTGGTACACACACATCCACTATTCAGACTTATGATTCTACAAGGATGAGTATTGAACCTAGTCTTCATAACACTCGGATCCCTTCGACTCCTACACCCACTATATTTAATGACACCCCTTCGACTCCTGCAACCACAATAGTTGTAGTGCTAGAGGTACCTATCATTACTATGGCTCGGCCTATAGTGAATTCTCAATCTCTTGCCTCGAACCCTTTTGGGTCTCTTGGTCACTCATCGGGATATAATGTTTAGTCCATCCCTATGGCCTATAGTCCTTTTTCCTATGGTATGTCGAACTTTACTTTGCAGTTTTCGAAAGCCATCCCAGCTGCTGACACTAATGCTATCATTGGGCTTGGGGGAAATATACCTCCTTATACTTTTTTTTTGTTTGGTGGTTCTCAAATCACTCAAATGACAACTAATATGTGAGGCATTCCTAATTTTAACCCTAGGTCTAATACTCTTTCTTCTGGGTGGAGAAACCAACCTAGGAGAAAATATTCTGCTAAATTTATATCCTACACCCCTACCTCCTTGGTGTTGATTCCAACCAATACGTTGGGCATGATGAATCCACCTATATCCTCCAGATTCCCACCCGAAGGAGGTCAATTTCACGCTTTGGTCAACCCCCAACCCGGATCCAATCCGGTTGGGGGAAATTTTTATAACCCTCAAAAAAACACTCATGCTGGAATGATGCCCAACCAAACTTTTATGAATTGTCCCAGAGGAGGGATTTATAATCCCGAACAGGGCCATGGTGCTTACTAGAACCCTCGATGGGCTGTAGTTCCTCAAACACAATATTTCCCGGGAACTTGGGGCCAAATGTCTCAACCCTGTCTCCCTTTTCTGGCCACGATTAATCTACTAGACTTGTCTAAGTTGATGAATGACCCTATGAGTCATGATCCTATATGGCCCCCCATCCCCACCAAGCTTCCTTCATACATTCTGAAATTCGAAGGTAAGAATGGTGAAGATCATGGTGATCACATTACTACCTTTCACCTATGTTGCTCCTCGAATTACCTTAATGACGATTCTATTCAATTAAGATTATTTCAACGCACCCTAATTGGGGTCGCTACGAAATGGTATATCGAGGTACCTGGGGAGGCATATGGGACCTTTACTTAGATGGTATTGGTCTTCCTTAACCACTTCCAATTGTCAGTTTGTTATGATGCTGGCCTAGAACTTCTGTCAATTTTACGCTAGGACACAACCACTCATATCTCAGATCATATCTGGGAGTGGCATAGACAGAAGAGGTTGATTAAGACCCCCATACCCCCGACCTTTATTTTAGAATGGTTCCTTAAGTATTTTCACCCTCCTATATCAAAGGATGTTGGTACTGTCGGGGTTACCACTGAGGAAGAAACGATATTTAAATCCCAATAACTAGATATGATATACGCTCAGTTTGGGATGTTATACGACATTCTTCCAGATGCACCATGGTCAACTTACGAGCATAGAAAAAATATTAGACCTCATGCTGATGGCATTGTAGGTACCACCAATGTAAAATCCGCAGAATCGGTGATAAGCCATTTGAAAGAGTTATGTCTAAACCAGTCTGTAGGAGGGACAACTCCATGTGTGTTTTCCAACCCCACTTTGTCGGCGGATGTACACTCTGTGCAGTCGTTGGAAAACCCAAATGGTAACCAACATCGAGGCGTGAATAAGAAGAAAGAACGTAATAATTGTAAGTGTGGGAAAAATAATAATAAACCCAAGGACAATGGTAATAATGAGAATATGAATAATAACACTGGAGAGGGAAAACGAGAAAGACGTAAGGTGAAGTTTCCCTGTAAGATTTGCATAGATGATCACCTTACCAATTTATGCCCCAAAATTGCAGAAGATGTGAGGCTACTATCTCTACTGCCCGCTGCGCTAACAAATCCATTGCCACATAACCAACATATGGCCTCGAGTTCCTCAAACATCGAAATGTGTTTGGCGGCAGCCAAAACCCATCATTGCAAGACGATGACCATTTGTGTATCAATATGGTTGATTAGAAAGTTAATGTAGCCACTCGATCTTGATATTATAGCTATTCACAAGTTATTCTTGGTCTATAATCTCCTCCTCCTCCTCCAGTGATGAATTTACAGATTGAAAAACCAGAGCCACTGCCTCATATTTTAAAAGGAGTACTCAAGCTCTCTACCCACAATCCAAATGCTAGAGTTTCCCATAACTACTCTATTGTTGAGGACCTAGGTCAAACCCCTTGTGCAATGTCATATTTGGAGGTACTCCATATGTTTCCTTCGTAGAGGAATGCCTTACTATATGCGTTAGGAGCTCTAGAACCCAGTGGCTCAAACCTTATCAAGTTTGACGTCATAGATGTCAAGCCTTGCTTGCCTTACCATGTGCCATTCCAAATCAATGTGGAGTACTCAAAGTATATCATCAAACGTACAATTGTTGATGGAGGAACTGCCACTTGTGTGATGTCCCTGATCTGTTGGAAAGATCTTGGTTTCCCAACTCTTTCCAAGTTATCGAACATATTGAATTCTTTTGACGGTCATTTCTTCCACCCTTACGGTATTCTTCCTGCCTTTCTGGTCCAGTTACATGGGAAGAAAGTAGAGGTGGAGGTCGAGGTAGTTGATGTGCCTCTTGATTATAACTTGTTACTAGGACACAATTGGACCTATGCTATGGTCGTCATCATATCGTCTATCTTCCGTACTCTTTTTTTTCCTCATGAAGAGAATATCATGATGATCGACCAGTTATCCTTTGCGTACTCTAGTCAGAATGCATATATTGGACCATCGATCCCTGTGATCGACAATTCTCAAACGGAAACAAAGAATATTGGTGTCATAATGTATTCTTCCCTTATGGGTACTTTCGACTTCACGACAACAAGTCACCACATTTACGCCATGTCTAGTAGGCCTGTCTCGACAAGGGGGTCCATTCCTTTCCACACTTCCTATTTTAGTGATCCATGGAACCTACCTTCCCTGAATTTGTCTTGTGAAGGTCCGTTACATGATGAAATGGCCATGCCACTATCAACAACAAAGATTGTGTATCAAGTTGTTCCTGACTCTTCTGCTGATTCCGATCTCGTTACCTCATCGACGGACGAGGAGAATCTCATTCTTAGGCCCATGTGGGCCACTTCGTTGTGTTGTTGACATGATTTCCTCGATGATACTTTTCTGTCAGACGAAGATATCATTGAAGCCATGAATGGTTCCAACAAACCTTTGGACGATATGCATCACTGCTCTTGTTTTCTCACAGAGCTTGAAAGAATAGAACAAGATGACTTTCTATCTACATTGACTGAGATAGTCAGTCACATCGTAGTTCCACTTGAGACACACTGCATTTATGCCGAAGGAAACATGGTGAGTATTTATCTTACTTTCACGATCGATATCTATTGTACCCCTAGCAAGATCAAAAACGTACATATTGGTGTGGATTATTCTCTAGAAGAAATCTTGATCTACACTGAACTCTTCAAGGAATTTCGAGATGTATTTTCTTGGTCATATGAAGAGATTCCAGGAATCGACCCTTGTATTCTCGAGCATGATATTAGAACTTATTCGGATGCTAAACCTATTCGACAACATCTTAGAGATGTGAATCCACTGAAGGCCCTCACTATTAAGGCAGAGGTGGAGAAGCTACTTAATGTTGGCTTCATCTACCCAGTTCCATTGACTGAATGGGTATCCAATCCCATTCCTGTGAACAAGAAGCAAGGAACTATCTGTCTATGTATGGAACTTCGTGACCTCAACAAGGCATGTCATAAAGACAACTTCTCGACACCTTTCATTGATTAGATTCTCAATGAGTGTGCGAGAAGTGAAGTATTTTATTTTATGGATGGATTTTTAGGGTATAAACAAATCCAAATTAAACCTGAGGATCAAAACATGACGACATTTATTTTTCCTTCGGGTACTTTCGCATACCGGAAAATGCCTTTCAGCCTTAAAAACGTCGGGGCAACCTTCCAACGTGCCATGAATTTCTCTTTTCAGGATCTTAAGCATATAGTCAAAGCTTACCTTGATGATCTTGATGCTCACTCTCGCAAGAGAGCGTATCATGCCATGCATCTTTGGATTATTTTCGAAAGATGTCGTTAGTATAGAATCTGTTTGAACCCTCACAAGTGCATCTTTTGCATTAGGTCTGGTTGTCTTTTGGGATTTCTAGTTTCTCAGACCGGGATCATGGTAGATCCACTAAAGTTTGAGGAAATACATGTATTGCCTCCCCTGCATACTATTAGAAAACTTCAAGGTCTACATGGGGAAGCTAACTTTCTATGTAGGTTTATAGTGAATTATGCCAATATCACTAAGGGGTTCATGCGTCTTTTGAAGGACACCCCTTTTATCCAGGATGAGTGAGTGCAAGAGTCCTTAGATTCTTTGAGGAAGGCCTTGGTATTGATGCCTCTTCTGAAGTCTCATGACTATAGTAGAGATTACTTGCTTTACATCGTTGCGTCTGTGGAGACGATTGGTATGGTTCTGGTTCAGAAGGATGATGAGCTCTGCGAGCACGTCATCTACTATCTCAGTCGAAACCTAGTCGGTCCTGAACTTAATTATTCCCACGTTGAAAAGCTATCTTTGGTTGCCATTCACGTAGTCCAACGATTGCATCATTATATATTGCTTTTCAACACTGCTATGGTTTCTGATGTCAATCCATTTCAATATGTCCTTACCAGGTGTATCATAGGGGGAATATATAATAAATGGATTGTCATTTTACAAGAGTTTGATCTCGATTTCGGTTTTGCGAAATACAAGAAATCACTGGTCTTCGTGGAGTTAATATTCGACTTTCCATGATTAGGTGAGGATGTTATCTGTGTTGATTTGTTTGTGGATGAACACATTTTTATTGTCTCATTGTCCGACCCCTGGTATGGGGACATTGTTCTCTATCTTCAAACTTTGAATTTCCCTTAGCATCTCATGCGAGATGACCGATGACATGTAAGGTATCAAGATAAGAAATATACTATCATCGGTGACACTCTGTATCACTGAGGAATAGAAAATATATTGCATCATTTTTTAAATCATCGAGAAGTCGAGTTAGTCCTAAATGATTCCCATAGTGGGGCTTTTGGTGGTCATCTATTGAGGCTTGCGACAACCCAAACAATTTTGTGAGTTGGTTAATTCTGGCCTACTATCTTTAAATATTGTATTGAAGTGGTTAAGAAGTGTCACCCATACCAGGTGTTCACTCAGAAAATGCGCTCACATCCATCCCCTCTTCACCTGATCATTACCGTGGGTCCCTTCACCAAGTGGGGGGTGCACTTCATTGATTGCAACACAACTTCAGTTGGGGGGCACCAACACATTATCATGGTCGTCGACGAATTTAATAAGTGGGACAAGGTCATTCCTACAGTTAAATCTGATGGGAATATTTCCACCTTCTTCGTATTCAATCAAATTATCGCCTGATTCGGTATCCCGAGTGAGATTGTCATTGATCATGGCAGTCACTTTCAGAATGAATTGATGGAAGAGATAGAATCTAAGCTGGGGTTTAGACATGTTAATTCTTCTCCTTATTACCCCCAGGAAAATAGACAAGTATATGTTGTCAACAAGTCTCTCAAGACCATTTTGTAAAAAATTGTCAGCTAGAGTAAGTCTGACTGACACATTGTGCTATATCCCGCACTCTAGGCATACCAAACCTCGGTCAAGACTGCCATTGAATTTTCCCTTTTCCAGTTAGTAGATGGTGTGGAGTCGAATTTACCTATTGAATGATATATCCCTTCTCTTACGTTGGAAGTCATGTTCCTACCTGACACTTATGATCTCGAGCGATGCCTTAGTACACCTAGAGAGTCTTGGCAAGTAGTGTTGAGACACCTCTATGACTATCAAGGCTAAAAAAAGACGTGTCAAGGTCCAATATGATAATTTTGTCTGTCCTTGTTTGTACGTTGAGGGTGACTTGGTTCTCTTGTATGATCAAGCCAAGGAACCATTGAGGGCAGTCAAGTTTAAACCCATGTAGCACGGTCCTTATATCATGTGATGTGTCTTAGAAAAATGAGCCTATGAGTTGGAATATTATGAAGGGAATATGTTGGTCGAGCCCAAGAATGGGCTCTACTTGAAAAAATATTACTCTTGAGCCCCAAGATTGGGAAAAACTGTTTGTATACTAATGTAATTTAGTGTATATATATTTTCCTTTCCTTTTCTTCTTCATATTTCTTATCGAGTTTTCCCTTGGTTGGAATATGTCAATGGAGTCTTTGGTTTACCTAGGATTCACAGACGGACCCAGTCATAATACACGGAACTTTATTTTCTCTTCTTGGGTGGTTTACTCACCTAAGGTTCTATTGATGTCTTAAGGTGGCGTATGCCTAGGTTCATCCATGAATAATGTGTCCGAATATAGCATCATTATAGAACTTTTGTGCAATGCTATCTCACATGGTATTCTCTCGTTAGAGGTTCGCCTGGATTCCCAGTTAGTAGTATGTCAGTTAAATGATAGTTACCATGTGCATTGTTGTAGGATAAATCAGTAAATGCGGACATAAACTAATCTCCATATATCCACCTAGATCTAGAACAAAACAAGATAGGACATGGCGCTTTCCCTAAGTTACAATCATTGAATTTACTACCAAAGAAGGAATGGGTGACATACCTTTAGATATTGCTTCCTTATATATTTGTTTTCCCTGCTTCGCTCCAATGTTGTTGTGAAATCAAATATCCAATGAAACAAACCAACCAAAGTGAAATAAGTAAACTATATTCAATGACAACCTATGCATATGATCAAGGATTTATGCAATAAAATAAAGACTATTCTATGGGAAAGAAACATGCCGCTGTATTATATTAAATAATAGGAAGAGAGATTACAACTAGATGCCTTGATGTCATAAGGTCCCTTCCAACGATTCCTTTCTTCCCACACACTTCTAATCCAAGGATTCTAAGATCAACAATCTATCTTGAAAAAGTAATGCTCAAAATACAAATCCAAGCTACAAAAATGAATAACTCAACCAAGCTCCAAAACCAACCCTTTCTCCATGAGAGCTCATATCCTTTTATAAGTTGAAGAGGATAAGGTGAGGAGGTTAGGATGATCCCACTAAATCATGAAAGCAATTAATATCCAAACCGTTTGGAGGCCACTTCACCATAGAAGCTTCTCCTTCCAGAAGCATCGAGAAAATGCTTGTTTTTCCCACGTACGAAGGCCGTCACACCCTAGCTATAGAGAAACCTGTGGAAACTCCACAATCGATACACAAATGAAGGTGCGGAAATCAAGCATTTCCACACCCTGTATATAGTGAAACCTCCGGAAAACCTCCTTAATAAGGTTTTTACAAAGGAAAATCCAATTTCTTATCTCAGGCAAAGTTCTTCTCCCTTCTTTCTTCAAGAATTCAGGCCACTGACCCTTCTGAAGGAAACATATATTTACATCATTAATGGTCATAAGGGTGATGAAAATAATGTGTAACATAGAGCCCCCCAAAGTATGAAGTTAGAACATAGTGATAGCTAAAATACTTTGTCGTGTGTGTGTAGGGAAAAAGGAACATGTCGGTCATAAATCTTCCAACAAACAAGAAAATATAGTACAATAATATATTATCATTGAGGTAGGCATTCCCATACTCAGAATACAAATGAATCAAATCATAAGTGTCGGCATGCAAAGATCCATGTCAAGTAAGATAGGTCATGGCCACCAAAAATAAACTGTGTATCCATGCCAATATGACTCAAATATGAACATGGCCACCAAGAATACATTATGGATCTATGTGTTAAAGACTCAAATTTGAACATAGCCATGAGACATACAATGTGGATCTATGTAACATGACACTAAATATACTCCAACGCAACTTGAATCTGTCATAAAATATCCAGTGTCTTCATCTCCACCACTCTATAGTACGAATCTAACCATGCGAATACATGTGCTGAAGTCGAACATGGTAAAAAGCACTTGATTACCCGTCATCAGTGTATATTGTTAAAAAGTGCGAGGGAAATAACCAGTAATGTCAATGACTCCCAAGGTACACTAATGCAATGCAACGAATGTGAATTAATGAGATGAAGTCAAACACTCGGTGGAATGTGTCGATTAGGGGTCAATAATGAAAACCAACTGTCGAAAGAGAGAAAACCTGCATTTGAGGCATGCAAGTTTCAAGGTACCAATTAGTTTCTAAGTCTAATTCCTGGATAATGAGTTGAATTCGACAGGAAAAGACTTGTCACAGGAGGGCCTTAATGTATCCCCCATCACTGAAACGAAACGAGTAACAATATTTGAAGTAGACTTGAGTAACAAATGATTTATGAGTGACTCAGGGATGGTCAATGCAATAGAAGGTTTAAGGACTACAGAAATGGCCGACGCAATAGTAGGCTTTCAGGGTTGAACTTTTCTTTGAACATATTGATGACATCACAACTATCTTGGAAACACTGACTCAACAACAGGGATCACAAACCGATTTGTAATCTTATAAAGGAGTATGATTAAGAGACAAGAATATTTTACAACCTAGACACAAAGCAAGTGAATGGGTGTCATGTTCAAAATCGTCTTTTCCATGGAATACAGGTTTAGACACATTTCTTTCCCAATTTTCCCCCACAATTTATGGCGAGTACCTTTTTATTTTTACACAAGCTTGAGGAGGATAACATATGCTTGTATATGTAAGCTCATCCTTTGTATGAGTCCCTCAGAGTATGTTTAATGAACCCTAAGAAGGAGTGTTTCAGTCCCATATGGGTCTTTCGATGTTTGTTTAATGAGTCCAAAGATAGAAAACTCAAAGGTTTTTCGTGTTTTGAGAGTCTGAAAAACACTTAAGTAGAACTCTCCCAGTTCCTTTTTCATAAAGTAGTCCGATGAGACCAAAAAATAGATAAACTACTACCCAACATACATTTTCTTCAAATACTTTAATGAGCGTGAAAAGAACAAGGTCGTTCAACAATATTTTCATGTTTAGAGAGTCTAAAAAGAGATTAAAGGGAACTCTAGGGGGTTGTTTTTTCGTATAACATTTACAAGTCTAAAAAAGTGACAAAAGTATACTCGGTTACATTCTCATTGATTTACGAGCACGAGAGAGAACAAAGACTAATCTTGGTATTGTTTTCATTGTTACGCAAGCTTTAAAACAAAACAAAACTATGCTTGGGATACATTTTATTTTTTCACAAGCTTAAAAACTAAACAAAACTATGCTTGGACCTAGTTTCATTCTTACACAAGATCAAACCAGAGGAAACTATTCTTGAGGTAGGTGGTTTTATTTTTACACAAGATTGAACCAAATAAAACTATGCTTGAACTTCCCAATGCTAAGGGATGGATGGTGCTTAGCCCCCAGCTTAAGAAACTAGCGGCTCAACTTCAACATGAAGTCCAGAGGCTGAAAGCACTGCCCCCCAAGCTTCATTTCATCGAACTGCAAAGGGGAATGAAATGAATCTTCAAATTATTAACATAGGACATGACTCAACAATAGAGAGGGGGGGGGGAAATATTTCATTTTTTAAGAAGATTGAGACAGGAAAATAACTATGCTCAAGAATCCAGGTTCAATCCCTAGATGTTTGTTTCATTTTTTAATGAGCTTGACATAGAAACAAGAACTATTCTCGTAAACTTCGTTTCATTTTTGAACGAGGTTTCTACAAAGATGAAAAACTATCCTCACAACTGGTTTCATTTTTTAACGAGCTTGAAATCTGAAAATCATGCTCAAAACTGGTTTCATTTTTTAATGATCTTGAGATCAGAAAACCATGCTCAAAGCTGGTTTCATTTTTTAATGAGTTTAAAATCAGAAAACCATGCTCAAAGATGGTTTCATTTTTTAACGAGCTTGAAAATAGAAAACCATGCTCAAAGGTGTTGCTTGATCATGGCTTCCAAGAGGGCAATGCTTTATAAGGACACCATGTCAAGGGAGAAAACTCAGTCATGGATTACAAGAGATCTTCATTTGGTGGAAGAGACACACTATGGAAGGAACACATGTCAAGGTTCACTACAGGGTAAGGAGATAATGCTCTAAAATACCTATCGAAGAAATCACCAAGTCGACTACCAGATCTAATTCATCAGAAGTCAAACTCATGGGAGACAACGCCACACAATTAACATGTGGTTGGGGCGATACCGTCGACATATAAGAAACAATTAGGGAGGTAATCCAGTCAGGAGAAATGAATGAAAGTTTATCAATAGTCACAATTCGTCCATCGTGAGGGAAACATATCACACGAAAAAGAGTGGAAACAATAGCTTTCATGGCATAGACATAATCCCGCCCAAGGAGTAAAGCAAAATCCAAGGGGTCTTGGACTACCATGACATCAATAAAAACAATTTTCCTACCCAAAGTTATAGGAAACTAAGGAAGGGTCCCTAAAGGTTGACTAGTTCTACTGTTAAAAGATAACAGATTCTGCGTAACTGGCACAAGCTGAGGACAACCCAAAGCTTTCCAAGCAAAAGAAGACAAAATACTAATAGACGCACCTTCATATATCAGTGTCTGAGGAACATCCCGACCACAAACCTACACTGTGATATGGAAAGGAATGTGAGAGGGAAGACGAGGTCCAGTTAGCACACCCCAATCAAAACAGATGGCCTTATTACTTGGAGGGGGTTCCACGGGAGAAGGAGTAATACCCCTGGGCATGGTAGAGTCTGTATCAATGAGAAAAATGTGGGCAGTATCAGATTTACTCTCGAGTGGGTGAGTAGGATCAAATGATAATGACATCAAATCGACCACTTGGGTTTCATTCTCCAAGGGGAGAATTGGGTTGATGGGTGGAAATAGATTGACCACTTGAGTTTCACTCTCTAACGGGAGAGTGGGATCGACTGAGGATGGGATCAAATAGACCATGTGTGTTTCACTCTCTAATGGTAGAGTGGGATCGACTGAATATGGGATCAAATCAACCACTTTGTCAACTTATTCAACTAAGGAAGTGACCAGATTGACAACATGATCAACCAGACTAATCGACGAAGGGACCGGATTGATCATTCCATCAACTACAGGTGGGTCAAGAGTAAGTTTGCAATAAGCAGCTAGAACTTGAGGTTGTGAAATGATCATGTATTCCAGTAATTTCGAGGCTTTGTCCATACGAGGGAAAAGGTGAGTTAGATGAATCCATTTTCATAACATGCACAGTAACTTGACTCTACTTTTCTTCTTCCCAATGGTATTTTGACTAGTTGACGGGAGGTCAACAACCTGTTGTTCAGAGGCTAACGACAAGGGATGGTGAGGGTGTGTAGACCAGGCTTCTATAACCTTGGATAGACTAGGGAAATTCTTAAGAAGATGGCTACCCTTACAAATCTTGCAAGGGTACTTGGGCTTACAAGTTGTTTGGGTGATTTTGACATCATCAACACTACCAACACAACTAACAATAACTGGTTTCTTTCCAACATGCCCGACAGTCATTGGAAGTTTGGACAATTTCTTATTTTTCTTCCAATTCTTATCCACTAAGTTACTAGCTTTAGAGATTTCACTCAGCGAAGAAGATGAAATGGAAGAAGACTGTGCAAGTGAAGAAGGCGAAGAAGGTCTTACTGGTGAAGAATGTGAAGGATCAACATGAGTTTGATTCTCTTGGGGAGAAGTTCTTACAACCGACACACTAACTGCATTCAGGATTACCTGAGTGGAAAACAACCATATCGGTAATCCAATTGTGAGACCTAGAAGGCTCAAAGTAGTGATGTGAGGAGGACCAATGTTTTCATAAGAGGGAAAAACAAAAGTTTCCCCTGGAAAAAGGGGTTCCTTCATTGGTCATTCCAGGAACTGACACCATTAAAAAAATAAATCTAATCGAGAGTTCACTAAAGAAAACAAACAACACACGGTAAAAATCTAGTAAGCAAGCAATCCAACAAAACCTTTTCACAATGAGCACACTAGTTGGTGATGAAATCCAATGTCACAGGAACAATGTAAGAAGTGGTTGAAATAGAGAAGGTGGAAAAGTTACGTTGACAACCTGCTTAACGAACTTACACCCTGGTGCAAGATCCCACATATAATCGTGGGTATACCCTCCAAGGCACCTGAGTGAGTTTGGTCAACATAAATTCCAGGTACCGTGAAGACTTTCCACTCCCCAATCACCTTGTGTAAAGACCCTAAATATATAGGCCACTAAAGTTACCAATTACTACAGTGATGCCCAGGGAAACAATCGTCAGTCCGATCCATGCGTAAAGGCAAGGTATCTAACCCAAAATCAACTTGAAAGGCTCCCAATCATCATTGTGGGTATACCTTCAAGCGACCCCTATAATATGCACAATATCTACACCAATACCAACAAAGAAGGATCAATAACACTACCAATCTCAATCCGACCTCGTGATTGACCCTTGTGTGAGAAGAGCTTTACTGCTCCCTAACTCAAGATTCTATGTTTGTTTGTAGCTTTGAAAAGTTATATTTCACACCTATTTCAAAGCCCTACAACTAATCTAATGCAATTTTTCTACCAAAAAATCTAAAAATGTCTAATCAATTTTTATAAGTGCTTTATTTTTAAGGTTGTTGTTACTCAAAAGGAAAATGGTGTGGACAATATGTTGTTTTGAACGACTCGAAAGTTATGAAAATATATGAAGATGCAATCTTTTAATTTCGATGAAAGATATGCTACAAGAAGGAGAAAACATTTATCATTCCCATATGCACAATGTCCCAAAATATATTAAACTCATCAATATCAATATCTTCAAGAAATCAAATGTAAGGACGCCCCCAATCTAATGTAAAGCAAGAAATTGAAATTTTTCGTTTCAAGGAGACACTAAAAGAAATAGAGAACTTACTCAAAACAAAATCAACCTAAACAAAGTTTTTCTTTTAACACGGTTTATTCAGAAAAAGAAGTATTATTTCACTAAACAATTCTAAAGAAAAACAATGCTTTGTAACAGAAAAACACTCAAAGGAAGAGATCAAGTCTTTCAAAAGAAAACAAAGCAAAAAATACGACAAAGATGGCTGAAAAAAATTCAAATTTTTTCAAGCTGACTGTAATCGGACCCAACAAATCACCCTAGAACCATATTACAGATCTAGGTAGGGAAAACCACCAAAAAAACAATTTTTTTCTCAATTTCCGCAGGCTGTAGACTAACACAGTGCATAAATCCCTGATTTCTGCAGGCTAGATATGGGTAGGGTGCGGAGTTTCCACACTGGTCTAAACAGGTAGGGTGTGGAAATAATAAGTCACCGCACTATCCCTCAAAGAAGGGTGCGGAAATCAAACAAAAATGGAAAAATTAAAAAATAAGAAGGTTTTCTAGTGAAATTTAATAGTTTGAGAGTCAAGTTGGATCTCCCAGTGACTTAGAAAGAATAAACAAAGAAATCAAAGAAAGAAAGAAAGACAAACTATAAAAAAATATGTTCCCCAGTGGAGTCACCAATTTTATTGTAGGATAAATCAGTAAATACAGACATAAACTAATCTCCCTCGATCCACCTAGATCTAGAACGAAACAAGACTAGACATGGCGCTTTACCTAAGTTACAATCATTGAATTTACTACCAAATAAGGAATATATGACATACCTTTAGATATCGCTTCCTTATATCTTTGTTGGCCCTGCTTCGCTCCAGTGCTCTTCTGAAATCAAATCTGCAATGACACAAGGCAACCAAAGTGAAAGAAGTAAAGTATATTCAATGACAACCTATGCATATGATGAAGGAGTTTTGCAATAAAATAAATACTATTCTATGGGAAAGAAACATGCCACTGTATTATATTAAATAATAGGAAGAGAGATTACAACTAGATGCCTTGATGTCGTAAGGTCCCTTAAAATGATTCCTTGCTTCCCACACACTTCTAATCCAAGGATTCTGAGATCAACAATCAATATTGACAAAGTAATGCTCAAAAGCCAAATCCAAGCTACAAAATTGAATAAATCAACCAAGATCCAAAACCAACCCTTTCTCCATGAGAGATCCCCTCCTTTTATAACCTAAAGAGGATAAGATGAGGAGGTTAGGATGATCCCACTAAATCATGAAAGCAAGTAAGTTCCAAACCATTCGGAGGCCACCTCACCATAGAAGCTTCTCCTTCCAGAAGCATCGAGAAAATGCTCATTTTTCCCACATACAAAGGTCGCTGCAACCTAGCTATAGAGAAACCTGCGAAAACTTCACAATCTAGACACTGAGCAAGGTGCATAAATCAAGTATTTTTGCACCCTATATATAGTGCAACCTGTGGAAATCCTCCTTAATAGGGTTTTTACAAAGGAAAATCCAATTTCTTCTCTTAGGCAAAGTTCTTCTCCCTTCTTTCTTCAGGAATTCAAGCCATTGAACCTTCTTAAGGCAACAAATAGTTTTACATCATTAACGGTCATAAGGGTGACAAAAATAATGTGTAACATGCATTATCCTACTTTACTTCGATGATTCCTACGAGTACATATTTTAAAACGACAGTTTGATTTTATTACTTACTATCACATTCTTAAGATTTCTAATCATCTGATGCTTATGCTAAGTTTTTTTTAGATTGCCATTTGTCACATA
Source organism: Picea glauca (assembly GCA_000966675.3). Lineage (NCBI taxonomy): Eukaryota > Viridiplantae > Streptophyta > Pinopsida > Pinales > Pinaceae > Picea > Picea glauca. The sequence continues at coordinate 1,197,258 of JZKD02S0756544.1, read as the reverse complement.
ACTAAATCAAATAAAACCATCTCATCAATATAGGCATTGTAAAATATAAGTAAATTTGAAGATCCCTTTTATATATATTCCAAACAATATGGTGTTTATAGTACAAAATTGGGGCTAATACCCTCAATACATATACAGTCGGTACTACAATATCCACAACATATACACCTGTGGCATCAGATGTGTGTCATGGTAAAAAACTATGAAGTTTGGTAGAAGTCGAAAGAGTCGTACCCAGGCTTTGGGCACACCAACCACCTATCGCTGCATGGATTCTAGAAGATCCTCTACCTAAGCCATGGGAACCATATGAGTCAAACAAGACAAGTTTCCCTGCACATTTTGTAGGAATCTCTCAGCTTCTCCTCCAACTTCCTCATCTCCCCATTTCCTCCATTGATGTCAAGGAATCCCTTCCGACCATCGTGGACCCACGTCTATGTTACACAAATGTCTAGTTAGTACTTAAGCATCGCCCAAAAATATTTTTTTTTCACTATACAAAAATACAAAAAAAATAAATATTTAAAAACATTAAACATACCTATGTCACCATAGGTGGTCCCTAGTGGGAGTGGCATGTCCAAATCCCCTCTGAAGTTGATCCCTATATAGGGATCATCATCCAGAGTGATGACCTATCGCTGCCACCAGTAGAAGAAATCCACGTTTTAGGGTGTGGGCACCCTACATCCCCCCTTCCATCTCATTACCTCGGTCCATCATTCCATGGCTGGATCGTGAAGTCCTCTCGGAAGAATATTGACTCTAGGTCCCAAACCTAGAACCTGATCAAAGACGAAACTACATAGGATAGAGGCAAACCCAAAATTCCTCTTACTCCCCTGTTTGTACTATGTCAACTGGCTCTTCATATTTTCCAGTAGTGAGGTACACCAGTCATATAATGTGGGTCTCAAGAACTGTACTACATATAACATGAGCAGCCTCGATGCCTAGTGAAACGAATTTGAACCTGTGATCCTGGTCAACACGAGGACAAAAATATTCAGGATGAAATTATTTATCACCTAGATAGGGAGTTGACTCCCAACCTTTGGAGTCCCTACTACATATTGGGAATCTATGTACTCATATATTTTCATTCCTCTCCCTTCTCCCCGTGATGTTATGTTTACAACCTCTCCCCGGGGTGAAAATCCAGTCAAAAAGTAGATATCCTCTACTTAAATCCTCAATGGTTGCCCATCGAGGTTGAATATTTCACTCTTAGGGTCCCAGTAACCCCCAAGCATATCGAGCAACCTCCCCTGGGCTCTCATTCCTTTGAATGCCCAAAATTTGTATAAGACACATCTTTTCAAGACCATTTGGGCCCCCATATCTTGATCCACAGCAACATCCACCTCCTCATGCTCTCTTTATCTCCATTCAAGAACCATATTGCCAAAGACAAGCCAAATTTTGAGTTAGCACCCGTAGAAATCATTGATTGCATGCTTTTACGTGATCTTATTCACTTACATTTTCATATAGGGTTGGGTATAAGCACCCTTTAGTTTCCACAAGTGCGTATAATCCAACATATACGCGACTCGATAAGAGACAACCTGTGTAAGACAAATTTTATAATTTACTCCCTAAATTACTCAAAATTTGGAACCTAATTTAAAAATTTAATCCATTGGAAATGAAAAGGAAAGGAAGAAGAATTACCTAGTCTAGACGGTTTCTGATTTCGTTGTTTGATGCTTCCGCAATCACTGTTTGAATGTCAAAGGTATTTTGGTCCAATTTTCAGTATTTCGGTAAAAAATCAAAATGGTATAGTAATTTTTGGTTTTGTTACTATTTATAAAAAAAAATTACCCACTTTCTAGAGTTTTGAGCCATTTTTTCTCCTACTGGACTAATACAAAGGTGTATTGAGTTGGTTTGTGTAGTTTTCACCAAGGATTCTTGCGGATTTCAACGTTATGTTGGCCATTCGTCACCACGGGAAGGTATTTTCACTACTCAACATACAAGATAGATATCCATTCCATCATCCATTTTCACATCATCTTACAACTGTCACTTTTTATGCCTTAGGTATGAACAAATTTCTTGTGACACAAAACCTTCCATCTGCTATAATTAGTGTCGTTATCAAGTGGTAGAAAATTACCGAACATGGGTGCCCTTGTTAGATCCCCTACTACATTTGGTGCCCATGCATATGTTTTTTCCATAGGACCATGAGTGCCTCATAGCTAGTACATGAATTTATGTTAAGACTTATTTCTCACTCATAAATGTGCTTCCTTATACCCCGAGGAATCCCAATCGAGTTTAATTTAAGCTCTTTTTGAACTCGTCTTCAAAAAGAGAAAAGATTATCGAGTGAACTTGCCTATTTCACACTCGTAAATATGATTTGAATGAGCATCTATTTGGCACAAGTTTATCCCTTTTTCACACCAAGTACACCAAAAGTCATAAAAAATGACATTTTTTTGGCGTTAAGTTGTGATTGCATCTCATTCCCTTGCTTGCAGTATTGATCCTATAGTCAGTTCTCGCTTTGCGTTATAAACTATTTGCCTCAGCAGCTTTGCATCCTCAACCAAGTAGAGCAATTTGACACCCTATACCTAGGAGGAAACATTCCCTTGAGTGTCCATCTCCCGCATGCATCTCCTTACATTGAGAATAGGTATGTTCCACGGATGGAACTAGTTTTTCTTACTTGCGACACTTGTTTCCTCTATATCATAGCATTCATCTGTCTATGAAAAAAAAAAAATACGGGCGATAATGGATTATTATCTTATATTGGTAGTAGTCGTGTCGTATTTGAACATATTGCAAAACTATTTGAGTCCATTCATCATCATAATTTTGGGATTAGCATGGCCTTAGGAAGCTGAGCTCATTACAGAGTCTTCTCTACCGACTGGTTAATCTTCCAGTCCCTATAGAGAGGTTCAATGATGCCTCTTGCATCTCATGGTTTCATCATTGGGTCTATGCTTCTGGATTCCTCCATATGTCTCATGCTCTTGTTCAAAGGAATTCTATCAACCTGTGTCGACCACCTCTCATAACTATTGAATTTTCATGTCATCCATACACTCAATTTGTCTCAGAATCACATAATAATGTAGTCCTATTATGCACCATGGCCCTACTTTCATCATTGGTAGGAAACCTTGAACCCAATAGTCGACACTTCATCATTGGTCGTTGACTGGGTGATTTCCCTTTTGTTTGACTGTAAGAAATCTATTCACACATTGGGATTCATGTAGTGTCTTGGATGACATTAGCATTATTGGTAGTTTCCTCACCTTTGTCAACAATTTTCATCATTGGATGCTATTCAGAGGGTCTTTTTCATGTATCGTTTGCACTTGGCACATGCGAAAGATGCACAATGTAGTTGGTTCGTGAACATGTTCTTCATCCAATTTCCACTAGATCATGAAGCTCATGCTTTGTAACTTGTGTTGACTGATGAGAGATGCCTTAATTCTCTCCTTTCAGCGAGTCTCCCTCCATTGAATTCAACTCATTTATTTTGGAAACGGGACCTAGAGTCTTATAAGTACCTTGAGGCTTGTAGTCAGTAGTGGTAGGTTCTCTCTCGATCGATAGTTGGGAATACACCAATGTCTCTTGATCGATGGATTCTTCAGGTGTTCAACACCGACTCCTTTATTCACACTTGCAATAATGTACTCAATGCCTTGATACCTACTTTCATTATCAATAGGTTGTCTCACATTTGTTAATGGTATACCTCAATGACAGGTAATCAAACGATGTCTTATTGTGTTCAACCTCAAATCCTTTATTCGCATGATGTAGACTTTCACCCTTGGTGGATTGTGTAGAAGACTTGAAGACATCAGTATGTGGCCGCAACTTTCCTGAGATGTTGCTTATTTTTTCATCGGATCAATACTTATATGACTTTAGTGATCATGGGAGATCATATTGTACTCCATTCTATACATATATCTTCATATTGGTTTTGAGACTGGTTCTACTAGGCCTTGTTTGTGACTATGAAAACCATTGGCATGTATTTGCATTTGTATTTTCCTATTCATGGCCACAAACACTTTCTTGGTGTATTTTCGCATGGATCTGCAGTGTAATTATATTGGCAGCCATGTATGCAAATTCAATACACAATGTGATGAGAAACTAGTTCATCCATTTGGTTCCCCATCACTCCACTTCTGTGTTGTTTATAATATATTTCGCCCATTGCAGATACTCCTTTCACCTCACACATTAGGGGACATTTTTTATAGAAAGGTTTGCCCCCTCTTATGCAATATTTCACAAAAGGTCATTTTCAATTTCCCTACGTAGACTTATCATCCCTGTTTTTAAAATCCAGAGCTAAAAATACATATTTTTCCACATGTACACATATTTCATACTATACAACATGTGTATACGCAGGCTTGTCCACTACAACCCACATACATCGAGATTTGTGCCATAAAATGAAAATTACTGACAGGTTTCCATGTCACAACAGGAGATCTATGATCCTTGGCCTTCCATATACTAGAAACGTTCTAACTTGGCCCTTCAGTTCTATTTTCAAGGCTATAAATGGGCCAATTCCGAGCTATGGAAAGAGGAGAAAGAATTCAAGTTTGAGAGAAAAGTTACTCTGGAGAAATTATTTACATCATATCGAGTCTACGTCTCTTTGTCCTTTAAGTCTTAACACACTGTTCATCCCCCAAGATCTTCTCTTATTGATTCAGAACCTCATTGTTTCTCTCTTATGATCTTGCCTTTAGTGGAGGATTGAAGTGGTGGAGGCCCACGTGGAAGGAACTTAGTTTCTTGTTTCCGAACCATGCCGACACGGAAGTCTGTAACATTTTCACTTTTGTTGATTGTATATTAATATAAATACTCTTTTCACGTCCAATTGATATCTTGGAAATATTTGAATTATTATTCCATTCACATATTTGTCATGTTTATTAATGGATTATGCTATTGAATGTCCTAACATCATTTATTATCACCATATTCTTGCTTTGCTTTGTTTTTGAGGACTAGTTGTAGGTATATTTATTTGGGTCAAGTTCTCAATGATTGACTTCATCGAACGTATGGATGAGGTAGGACTTTTATTTTCTCTTGCTAGGATATTTGTTTTCATAGCATACTTGAGAAGAGAGTTGATTTCTGCAGTCATTTCCATCTGTTGTGGTTTACCCTAGCCATAGAGAGATTTTCCTCATAACAAGGAATGAAATGATTCTACTTTTAATCTATCCTTAATGTCATTTATCCACTACTTCATAGTTGAAGGGTCAACATTCAACTAGGTTGGGATGCTATCAACAAGTTTGGAAAAATCTATCGCGGTTGTTAATGAGATCGGGGCTCAAACATTTCTGAGTTTTCACATGTCATCGTATATATTGGATATTATGTGCATGTCACATTAATATCATAAGATGGGATGGGTATGGAAACCGACACACCGAAACATACACATTAACTACAAGTTTGTCTAGGATCACAAGTACGTGTCATAATATTACAAGATATGAGATCACTTCTTAGAACCTTTGTATGGATTCATTTTCTAGGTGCCATCCATGTGCATGATTGATAAAGCACTACCAATAAAAAATAAATTTGGGGACCGTTATCTAATGGAACATGAGAGTTTCATGAGGACATATGGGGATGCCAAATCTTCCCATCTAATTCAAAGGTTTGTCTCGTACAATTTTTTTCTTAAAGAGGGTGGATATGAGACAATGATCCACGGAGTTGGGGAGACTCTCTACTATGAAAAGAAATCTATTTGGTCCTCGCTCCGATTATGTATCGGATCATACTCTTTCATGAATATCAATTAGGCTTAAGCCAAAGTGGATACATTTCTATCATATCACTTTGGAGAAGAAATATTTAGAAGACATGACCCTAAAAAAGTGGTTAAGGAGTATTGTCTCAAGATAAAGCATACTTGGGAATACACTTCATATTTTTGGGAGGAAGAGGAAGTGCATTACGGGGAACATACATATGATGAAGTCATTTCCAAGCGACAAGGAAAACCCATAGAAAGGGTTGATGATCAGTAGAAGACTCATGAAGAAGAATTAAATAAATAAGAAGAACATAAAACACAAGAAGCATATGATGCAACGACATCCACACATTTCAGATCAACCGAGGAAGAAAAAAAAATAGATAAGAAGAGAATAAAGCAAGAAAAGGTTCAGATAAAAAAGGACACAGTAGAAAAGAAGAAGAAGACCGATGAGGCCAGAGAAAAAGTGAAATAAGAAGCAATACTTGTAGAGGAAATGACTAAAGAATAAGTAGAAGAAAAGGTATCTGCCAAGAGGGAAGAAAATTTGAAGCTAAAAAAATAGCGACAATTGAAAGAGAAGTAGTAGAAGCAGATAAAAGAGTGAAAATGAAGTTGCAGCCAAACCAACATAGGAAGACTAGTGGAAAAGTGATGAAGAGGCTCTAAATGATGACACCTCACCTATGGAAACTGACATTTGAGAGTCATTAATGGAATTCACTAGTGGTCATCCTCAATTAAGTGGGATGGAATTAGGACTTCAAACTCCATATTAACCAATAAAAGTGACAAACCTAAAAAAGTTCAAGTATGACAAAGCCACTCAATGCATCATGCGACATCAAGTTAGAAAGTTCTTTGTCATAGGTGTCAACACATTATCCATCATCACAAAGAACATTGTAACAGATGATTACATCTAATATCCACTCTCCATGTCATCCATTCACACTTCCTTTATCACATCCACATAGCATAACCTTAAGAAATTGTATCTCCAAAACCATGAGAAGTATGTTAGGATCAAGGAACTAGAAGAACAACTCTAGAAAGTGAGGATAAATGAAGGAAGGTCCTAAGAATTATAAGCATGCACATAAAAATTCAGAACAGAGTTGGAGGAAGACATCATAGATATGTACTCCCACCTACACTTCTTCCAACAATTGTCAGTTAGAATAATGGAACAACACAACCATGTACAAGCCAAGAACACCCAATTGGTTACAATCCAAGAGGGATTATATAACATGGATAGGTGGATCATTGTAGATTCTCCAGTTGGGATTTCTTATCCCTCAAAGATAGAAAGAAATATTTATTTTGCATAACTTGATTGGTGTTAGCACGCTGAAAAAAGAGTAGAAAAGTAGACAACTAGCTCTCTTGCAATTTGTACACATCTCCACAAAGTAGCGCAAGATTGACATAAAAATGTTCCCTTCCTCCTATCTAATATCTCATAAAAACTGACACTATGAAACAACTTCTTGATAATATATAACAAACCACGAATCATAGATGAGAGGTAACTAAGGTGGCTAAAAGGGTGAGAATTGAGCTAATGGAACAACATCTTGTTCAACCCACCAAGGTCCACATTATGATCCAGGAATTCATGGCCACCTTGGAGAAATACATGAAGAATCTTAGCAAAAACACAACCTCACATGAAGCATCTCTTGAAGAATTTTCACACCACAAGGTCATATCATTCTTCAACCAATTCTAGTTGTAGACAACTTACATCGGAGACAAGGTTACATGAATGAGATGAAACAACAAATTCTAATTTACTTATTAGTTGTATTCTATTTTTTTTTTCAACCTCTTTCATCTTTGACCTCATTGTTACACATGTCAAATAGCTAGTGAGGTAAGTTGAAAGGTCTTGTAATTGCTTCTTGAGGAATTCAACAAGATTTTCAATTTTTTTTTAGGATTTCTATAAATGAAGGAAGACATGCATTTTGAAGGTTCTCTTCAAGAATTGTGTATTCCCTAAAATATTTTGGAGAAAAGATACCATGTTAACTAATGTTGAGAATCCCTCTATGCCAATTTTGACAGAGAGAAGAACTTGTGTAAATGGTTGTTTGTTGTGAACTATTTTCAAAATATTGTCCATTGTTTACATGTGTTGTAAGAATATATTTTTCCTATATACTTTTCTTATGCAATTAATATTATTCTCGCATATTTGCTATTATTTCTTACATTTATTTCATTAGACTATGAGTTATTAATGTATTCGATAATATGATGTAGACTATTCTAGTTATATATTTGTACACAATTGCTGTCTAACTTTGCTTCTTTATAACAACTATATGAGTGAATTTATTTGTAGATTTTAGATTCATTTTAGATAATCATTTCATTATGACAATATCCTCCTATCTAAGATATGATATATTATATTTTATATATGCAATTAAATAGTATTCATCTACATATCCATTCACAAAACATCTAATAATCCCCCTCATAACCAATAATGGAAGCCAAGCCATAATCTAAATGGGTCTCCTAAACCAAACTGTGCATAGTCTATTTGTGACCATGTACTTGGGATTACCCCTTATTGTTGAACGAAATTTCTTCCCCATCAACATAATCCTCATCTAATAGTTTCTAAGTGATGGTTTGAAGGAAGAAAGAAAGAAGAGAGTCAAGAGTGGTTAGGGGAAATACCTAGGTGAAGACGATCAAGAACACCATCAATAGGAAAGTTACATTTTCCAAGTGCTAGTGGTAGATATGTACCTATAAACCTAACTAGTGGAAAATGATAACTAAGATTTTTTTGATAGCCTTATATTCCTACATACCTCCTTTGGAATAGTCTTATTAGACATGCCTCATGAATACTTAGATAAAACAATGTGTGTGTGCTCTAGGGACATGGACATTCTCTAGGAAAGTGCACGTGCTCTAGGAACACACACACAAAGACACACTCTCTAAGAACACACACATTCTCTAGGAACACATGCACATTCCTAGAGCATGTTCACACTCCTAGAGTGTGCATCTTATTTTAAATTCACATTTTTTCTGGGAAGGAGTGACAACTAGCGTATGTGTTTCCTGATTTGGTTTCCTTAGATTTAGTTTTGGGATGACAAACTTGGTCGTTTGGGAGCCAAATACATTTAAACCTCCATTTTTTTAATACCTCTCAACATCTCTATTTTTGAAATTATTTTTGTATAGGATAAACAAATCCATCGCCAATGAAACTATACACATATAGAGTCAACTATGTGGATTCCAAATATTTAATTTTTTGAGAAAAAAATATTGTTTACAATTTTTAATATATTTGTGTCTTGACATATATTAGAGTCATAAATGTGGGGAAAGAGAGAGAAATGGTGAGAGGCGGAGAAAGAGAGAGAGAGAGAGAGAACCAAACAAGATAAAGAGAGATGTTGAGAGTTATATGGAGAGAGAGAGGGGGGCGGGGAGG
>JZKD02S0756544.1:1149030-1187720 GCA_000966675.3 Picea glauca | reverse complement strand
AAGGGAGGTGGAGAGAGGGAGTGTTGGAATACTAAGAGGGGTGGGTGAATCAATATGAGAACTTTATTATCACTTTGAACTAGAATATGTAAATATTAATCTCATCAGCAGTATATCATCAATGAGTAGTATAAATAAATATATCACAACAAACATCCATGGAAACATATAACATTTGAATTTACATGGAATACCAAATGAGATAAAACAACATAATGTTTTTCTTATATATCAAAATTATATCGGAAGAATGAACTTCCCAATTCTCCAGCTACAACTAGAAGGAGGCTACAACCCCCTATTTATAGGATCCAACCTAAAGCAAGATACAACTCCCTAAATTCTGTAGCTCCAACGAGAAGGAGGCTACAACCCCTTGATTCTCAATATCCAACTTGAAGGAAGATCCAACTCCTTGTGTTCTGTGGCACCAACCGAAAGGAGGCTATGACCCCCTTTCCTTGCCCCATCCAACCACCCTGAAATATAAATGTAGACCAAACTATTACTACCATTGATACTTTCATTTCCTCTAATAATAAACATGTAATCAAATTGTCATCCAATCTATCACACTCACATAAACCTGTAACCATACACTATCACATCAATCTGTAACTGATCATTAGCCTGTAACCTGTCACTACCCCTGTCACTATATATGTCACTCATGGGTAAAATCATGAAGATGGGTAACACCTTTTCCTATTTTATGACAAAACAAACTGTATTTTCACAAGTTCTTCAACTTCTGGCATACAAAATTATTTTTTTTATTTGTAATGTCACTTTACAGTGAAAACAAAGCTTGTGAAGAATTTTGTTATCTTTCCAATGACTATTTTTCAATTTTTTTTCATTAAGATTGGATACGTCAATTTGACAATTGTTTAAGAGTATGTTCCTTAAACATGAAAGGAATGATAATGAGTTATTTTTTCCCACAACAATGTATCTATTAATAAACTTGTTTTTTTAAGAAACGAAATATAATGCAACAATCTATAGAGACTATGTTTTATTATTACTAGAATTTTGAATCTAACAGATGAATATTATAATTTTTAGAATTTTTTTAAGTTGCCCAATCTGAAAACATTGCATATTTTAAGCACATGTTTTCCTACACCTTGTATCTATCTTAATTTTTACTTAAAATAAAAATCTAAAAATACTCTTTTGAAGATAACAATTTAAGGATTATGAATATAAATTTTCCATAATTTTCCATTGTGTATTTTTAGAGATATGGATTTTTTATTTCACCGAATCATAATCTCACCTAAAAATATTATGTAGTGATTTTTTTATAAAATTAAATAAAATTAGATAAAAACAATGAAAATGAAAACAAATTATATTCAATGAAAGTAGATTCAATTTAAAAAATGTTGGTATCAATTCTGAAGCTAAATTATGAGTATTTTTAGGAGTCTTCTACCTCAAAAGATCACGTAAGATGGAGAAAATTTGCAGCTTCTTGCAAATAGTGCCATTTTTAGGTTTTCGGTCAAAATATTCTTTCGGCTGAAACCTAGTTTTTAACAGAATCGGTTAAAAATAAACGTTTCAGCCAAAAATTATTTCGACCGAAATATGCTTACCATAGGAAAATAAATCATTTGAAAAACATTGTATACAAATTTCGAGGACATCGTCAAGACGTCGTTCAATTTGACGTGCAAATTTTCGACCGAAAAAATTCCTAGCAATATTTTTTCGGCTGAAAATTTACCTCTAGGAATTTTTGAGACTTGATTGTCACAAAAATGTTACCCACCTTCATGATTTTACCCTCATATATCAACTAGATCTACTCATATAGACCATATCAACATAAAGTATCCAAAACAAATACCACAATGTTCCTCAAGCATGAATTATACCATATACCATAAGATATGCCTCAAATATATGCTAATATCACAAATATGTGCTTCTCACAATGAACCATAACAACTTTATACAATGTACCAAGGATATGTCTGAAGAATTGTATCAATGACATTGAAACATGAACCTCAACCATATGGAAACATAAACCAAAAGGGCCTCCAAGACATGCCTCAATCATGTGCCATACCATCCATGATACAAGCCTCAACGAAAAATACAAAAGACATAACTTTACTCATGAAGAAGACCTAATGCATATAGTCTCATATCAATAAACTGACCTGGTGTATGTCATAATCAACAAACTAGAGATACCATCACCTTCAAACTCTTTTCCCCAGATCCGTGACTGGATTCACTACTATCCTCTGATATCTGTGTTTTTCTCCACTACAACCAACATGCATCTGTTCCCTTCTCACCTGCAACCCACAAATACCTCAAAAAATAGGGTTACTCACATTTTCTACAACTCCAAGACTTTGACCCTCAAACTTGCTACCTCGGACTCAACCTCAGATTTTCTAATAGAGAAAAAGTTATTCACAAGAAAATAATCAATAGAGATGTGAGTGAATTGTACTTATCAAGGAATCCTTGATGGGTATTTATAATTTTTTCAAATATCTTCTTTCCTTGCTTTATGGGTTCTTGTTACAACCACTTAACCCTTTCATTAATTGTCCTGTAACCAATTAGGGGCTTCGTAACCCATATTTGGGAATTCCAACTTTATGACCTCATAACTCCTGAATCGTGAGGAACCACGTGGCATACCACCTATCATTGGAAATGAAATGACTAGGAATATCCATCCATGAGTGTGTTACCTACAATTAAATTATCTTTCATGAAGTTTTTCCTTGATCAACTCTGGGTTCCATTACCATACCTTTGGGGATACCAAAATTCTAAGGGTTGACATCAATGAGAACCAATATTTCAACAGGGAGTGAGAGAGGGGTAAAGGGAGAGAGTGTGAGAGATATGTAGAGAGAGAGAGAGAGAGAGAGGTTGTGAGGGATATAAAAAGAAAGAGGGAGGGGGGAAGAGGGGGGGAGTGAGCGAGAGAGAAGGGGAAAGAGAGAGAGGGGGGGATTATGGGAGAGAGAGAGATGGAAATGAGGAGAGGGGGATATAGGGGAAAGGGGGGGGAGAGATCCCGCAAGGGGGATATTTTATCATGTTTAAATATATTTATATTATATGAACAAATAAATTTGAATTAATAGTTCAATATTGAGGGACACATTTCATGTGAGAGATTTTTTCAAAGGACATACACACAAATGTCACCTGTTTCTTTGAATATATAAACTAACCTCACCACCACGGCTTATATAATGGATAAAATTTACAAAGATTCTTGTTGAATTCATGATGATGTAAAATTACTTTCTGATTATATGTATATTTTATATATAGATATTAGCATGCATGTTTAGAGAAAGACGTGTGAAGAGAGTTAAAGAGAGAGGGAGAGAGAGACACACACACAAGAAAACAAATTAAAACTTAGGCATAAGAATGTGAACACATTCTAAGGAAACATGCAGATTTCTAGAGAAAATATGACTTCCTATATCACGTGTGGATTATTAGGAGCTCATGCATGTTACATGGATTTCAATTTTTTGGGGGAGAGGGAAGGACAACTCTAGTGTACGTTTTTTCACAGTTGTTTTCCTCAAATTTAGGTTCGGGATGAAAAACTTAGTAGTTTGGTTTGCAGATACAAAAAAACCTCATTTTTTATGAATACCTCATAACATCTCTATATTTGACATTAATTTTTTATAGGCTACATAAATCTATTGTCGATGAAACTACAGACAGAGATAAAGTCTGCTACACAAATTCCAAATATATATAGTTTAAAAAAATTGATATTGTTGAGTATTTTTAATCTATTTTTGTCTTGAAATATATCACACGTTGGATATATGGACTCCTACTTGTCTTGTGTTTAATGTGGGATTCTATTATTTAGTATTTTGTTATATCTAGTTGGTTGGGAAACATATTCTCCAACTATTAGAACCTATTATTAGTTTGTGCTTGAGATATTTCCTCGTGATATTTTTGTGTAGTTGAGGGAAAGGTTCATGCATAAAAATGGGTGCTTAATTTAATAGGAAACAAATTTATTTCGTGTGTGAAGAAAATGTATACTCTCCCATTTTTCTAAGTTGGTATCAGAACTGGTACAACCCTGACTTTCTCATGAGAGGGGCTATGATCATGAAAATTTCACAACTTTAATCATTTGTATATGTGCATGAGAGTAGAATGTGTTGAGAGTAGAATGTGTTGAGTTGATTGAGTGTTGTATATTGTTTGTGTGTTTTTTGTGAGACAATAACTACCCTTATTAGATTGGTATTATTGATTGTACCATGAAAAGTTTTTGATACATTTCGTCCCGATCATCGATATTTGCGTTGTTAAGAGAACTGCCCTACCGCCATGGAGAATAGTCACCAGATGCACATAGTTGGAGGACCACGGTAGAGAGACCAACGCAGAGCTTCCGATTGGAAATGATATCATAGAATATGAAAAATAGTTCAAGCCATCCCTTCTTGGCCTTGTTGACAATGATGTCCCATTATCTAAGCTCTCGGTGGGCATTTTGGGTTACCTGGACCCTAAAATTTATTTCCTACATTACCCACGTGAGTACAAGCCATGTGTAGAGGAGGAGGTTGCGATCTGAGAATTGTGAAGAATCTTGGGATTCGATTGTTAGAAACTTCCACGTATGATTAAAATGAGCCTATAGAGCTTATACGTAGAAGATACGAAATTGGGGTCTCTTTCATACTCAAGAAGGTTCCATAGTGTTATGGTGATTGTATTACTTATTATCATTGATCTACTCAGAGCGAGTATATATCTCCCCACAAACGAAGCTACAACATCGATTATTTTTTGTTTGTCGAATATGTATGCATCTTCTTTCCAATCCATGAGCCTCTTGGGTTTCTTGGTGAACAAGGTGTTGCAAGAACATTGTGCTTCCTTTTGGTGAAGAAAGAGTGAAACTAGATTGCGATTGTAGAGCTTGTGTAACATGATCGAAGAGATTTTGTTTATTGGTAAATGTGGTGTCATAAGAACACTACCATTAGGTTTTGTCTACAATTTGTGATGATGAATGAAATAGGTCATGTTGTAAGATTGACTTCATGATCCATTCAACATTTAAACTTCTTTCCTAGATAACAGGGGAATACTATGAGCTATGTGTTTCGACATATGAAAGTATATTAATAGAATTGCTAGTATTCGAGTGATTACAAATATTAAATTGATGGTTTGAAGAAAATGTATCTTCAATGGATCAAGTGATAGCTCATAATGATGGTTGTGTGATGGAGGTCAGTCTACGAGATTTCAGAAGTAGATAAATATGTTGATGAATATTTTACCAGTAATATATGACAAATATTAGAGATCAAGACAATACTCATTAAGGGAGGGTATTGGAGATATTAACTCCTACTTGTCTTATGGTTAATGTGAGATTCTTTTATTTAGGATTTTGTTAGATCTAGTTGGTTGTGAGAGATATTCTCCAACTATTAGATCCTATTATTAGTTTTTGGTTGATATATTCTCTCATGAGTTTGTTGTGCAGTTGAGGGAAAATTTCATATATAAATCTGTTTGCTTAATTTAATAAGAAATTGTTTTATTGTGTGTTAAGAAAATATCTACTCTCCAATTTTTCTGCGTTCACAATCCTAAAATACATAGCTCTTTTATTTCTACTATAATTTTTTATTAGCTTAAATTTTTTTATAATAAGTTATATGCTACACTAAAAAAGATCAAGATATATAATCTCAAAAAAAAAAAAAATGTTTGATAATTTTAAGACCCTCAGAAGGTGTTGTAATTTCAAGGATATATTGACTTTCATAATTTTGAAAAAATATAAAATTTATATTATAAATTTTGAAAAAATACCCAATAGAACAATGGGTTTTCTATAATTACACAATTGTTTTAAGGAAATTATATCATTTAGGTACTCAACACTTGCACTAACATAAACATATATCTTATATTTTTCTTGAAAAATAAGGTAGCAATGTTAGACAAACTTAAATTTTATATAGTTATTCACAATTTTTATAAATAAAAATTATATATTCATAAAGCTAATTTCATTTGGTGCATTTCATATTTTTACACCATATTCAAATTCATTGTAAAAGTACCTTGAATAATCCCACTAAGTTAAGAGATTATTGTTTTTCCATGTTTGCATTGCCACTAACACTTCATGAGACATTATCATTAAATTTCATCCACCCTTTTTAATTATTATAGAGTGTTGGACATCTACACAAATGAGAGCATCATCCTAGATGGAATGGTTTGTTATCTTCTTGCCAAAATATAGATATTTATCCCATTTCTTCCAACATAGCAAGGGTGGTCAAGGAGAAGCTCAAAGAACTTGGAGCTAGGAGTGTGGTAAGAGACTCAATGTAATCTATACTTGTGGTAAGTGACTTTATTAATATAGATCTTTGTTCTTTCCTCTCCCAACATTGTTTAAGTCATTAATGTAAGGTTTATGATTATGATTTGTGTTTGGCATATCTAGAATTACTTTTAGATGAGATATCTTTGCATATATTTTGCATTATATCGCATTAAACAAAAGTTATTGCATGCATGACCCCACAAAATTAGTTTAATGGAATATATGCGTTTTAAAACACCATTTAATGTTTGCAAATGCTAAAAGGCTAGAGGTTTTAATCTCTAAATGATTGAGAAAGTCAGAAAGGAAACCGGAATGTATGCGAATTCACTTTAACATATATAAAAGTTACTTGATATGCTTGAATTGGACAATTTAAGTATTTATCAAATGGTTGCAAGGTGAAGAGTTCACTTTCATACATTAAAAAAGGTGCTTGGTTGCAAAATTTATTAAAAGAAACCTTAATATATGCATGCAGAGTTTACTTTAATACAAATAAAAAATTACCTGATGTCCTTCTATTGCATAACTTATCAGCGACCGCTCTTTTGTCTCGCAGATTTGTATGGGATAACTTATGAGCAACCTCCCTTTGGTTTCCCATGCAGCCCCGTATGCCTTTCCATGACACGGAAAATGGCCTTTGAAGGGCGGTGAAGCCTTCCAAGAGGGGGAATATTCATTACTAGTGTCAGCCGGGTTGAAGCACAATCACTAAGAGTGCAGTGGCATCGAGGATATCCCATATTATTGATGGAAGAAAGGATCTCTATTTGAATGAAGGAAAAATACTGACGCTATAAAGATAGAAACGCCATTGGACCATCTTCCTATAGAGGATATCCCATGTCATTGATCCATTGGTATCGAGGATATCCCGTGTTATTAATGGAAGAAAGGGTGTCTACTTGAATGAAGGGAAACGATTAATGCGATACAGCTAGAGACGCCAGTGGAAAATTTTCATATATAGACGCCATTGCACTATCTTCATATCTGGATAGATTTGATGTCATGGAAAACGAAAACGCGATTTCACTCATTTTGGATAGATACGCCATGGCTGAAACATGCATAGAGTACAATTCCAGCCAGATTGCTATTTAAATTGACGTTCTTCCACGGTTATTGAGCAGATTGAAACAGCAGTTATTTGTTCAATCTGAATTGTATCTCCCTGGCTCAGCAAGGGATTTTGCAAACAACGTTAGAGAGGGCAAATTCTAATCCTGGCTTCCCTTGTTAACAGTAGCAAGCAATGTCAGCATTGTTCATGTTCAAGTAGAGGCAAGCAAAAACAAAACAGAGTATGAACACACACAACAATGGAGCTTTTGAGCTCTCCTTCACATTCACTTAGAAAAGTGAAAAAAATACACGAGCTGAGATATTTCTCTAGAGTTCTTCATCCATCACCTACCTAATAAATGAAACTTCACCTATCTTATCTATGTAACTAATATGTCTATCCATCTATATGTTTTAGTTAAACAAGTAATGAGGGAGAAATTACATCATTCAACACTCCCCCTTAATTTCGACCATTATAAAAATGAATACAAACAATGCCTAAGTGTTGTCTCTGAAATTCAAAAGTATTTTTGAATGAAATGATAGCGAGTGTCAATGTGTTTACTCTTGCGGTGAAGCACATGATTCTTAGATAATGCAATTGTTGAATGATTGTCACAAAATAAAGGAGTTGGATCCTTCTCTTCATGTGCAAGATCACTAAGGATCCTTCTCTTCATGTGCAAAATCACTAAGGATCCTCCTCAACCACACTACATGACAAGCGTTGTTGAAGTTCCTGCCATATACTTGGCTTCTGCTAAAGAAATTGTGAAGATGGGTTGTTTCTTTGAAGCCCATGAAATTAAACATGTACCCAACAAAAATGCATACCCTGAAGTACTTTTCCTATCATCAACACTACCAACAGGGGAATCATCTTCTGAATTGGAATACATACATGATATCTAGCCTGGTAGTTGTAAGGTACATGACGCTTCCTACAAGCCTCTTATACAGAGTATAATCAATAGATATTCCTTCATATTTTTTACTTAGTTTTGTACCTATTGCAATTGGTGTATTCCTTGGCTTGCATTTGTTCATTTTGAACCTTTTCAAAATATTTGTCACATATTTTCGCAGATAAAAATTCTTTTTTCAGATTGCTCAACTTCAATTCCTAGAAAACATTTCATAAGCTCGAGATCAATCATCTCAAATTCACTTTGCATGGATGCTTTGAATTCATTCAAAAAAAAAAATTCATGTAAAGATCATGTCATCAACATATAGACAAACTGTCAAAATATTACCTTTTTATCTCTTTTGGTGTAAAGGGTGGGTTCATTGCTGCTCCTATTGAACTGATTGCTGAGAAAATAGGAATCAATGTGAATGTACCAAGATTTTGGAGCTTTCTTCAAACCGTACAGTGCTTTCTTCAATCTTTTCACCTTGTACTCTTTACCTTTAATTTGACATCCTAGTGGTTGATCCACATAAAAATCTTCCTGTAAAATTTCATTTAGAAAAGTTTATTTAATGTCCATTTGGTAGACTGGCCATTTGTTTTGAGCTTCAACTACCAAAACTTCTCTAACAATATCCAAATGTGCTACTAGAGAAAAAATTTCTCCATAATCAATACCGAGTTGTTGAGCAAACCCTTTTGCTACAAGTCTTGCCTTTTGTTTTTCTACTTTTCCTTTCTCATTGAATTTTGTGTTATACACCCATTTAACTCCAATGTTGGTTTTACCTGTAGGGAGATCCACAAGATCCAATGTGTGGTTTCTTTCAATTTCTTCAATTTCTTCGTTCATTGAATCAACCCATTTTTCTTCTTTGACTTCTTCTTCAAAGTAAACTGGTTGATAGGATAACATACCAAAGTGTGTTTGTTGATCCATATCATCATTATGCTCATAAATTTCTCTCAAACACATTGTTTTATGGTTCCTCAAATTTGCTATAGTGAGATATGAACCATTGCTAGAAGAAGAAGATGAAGTATGCTCTATTTGTTCTCCTTGGCCTTGTACTTGTAATCATGGAATTCTTGGTGGAGAAGATTGATTTCTTGTAGCTTCCACCTGCTTATCTTCCTATATAGAAGGAATATGATCTACAATCGTTTCACTTTTTTTGTTATCCCAAGATTTATCTTGAAATTTCACATCTCTGTTTACTATAAACTTCTTGTTAATATGATTATATAGTCTATATGCTTTAGACTGTTCACTATATCTAATAGATATGCATTTTTCACTTCTATCATAAATATTTTTCCTCATCTCTCGAACATGTGCATAAACCACACAGCCAAAAACTTTAAAATGAGAAACACTTGATTTCATACCACTCCATGCTTCTTTAGGGATTTGATTTTCCAAACTGCTAGTTGGTGAGAAATTCAAAATATACATTGAGCATGCAATTTCTTCACTACAATATTCATTTGACATACTATTGGCCTTCAACATGCTTCTAGCCATATTCAATATTGTGTGATTTTTCCTTTCTGCTACTCCATTCTTCTATGGAGTGTATCTTGTGGTAAACTGTCTCTTGATCCCATGTTGCCTGCAATATGATGAAAACTATTTGGAGTCATACTCACCTCCTCGATCTGATTTGAGTACTTTGATGTATTTTCCACTTTGCTTCTCTGTCAAAGATTTAAATTCTTTGAATTTTTCAAATGTATCTAATTTGTTCTTGAGAAAATAAACCCAAGTTTTCCTGCTAAAATCATCAATGGATGTTAGAAAATAAAAGCTCCCTACTATTGAATCAGTTTTCATTAGACCACAAAGGTCTGTATGTAGTAGCTCGAGATGCTATTTTTCTCTATAGGAAGCATTGGGAAAACGATCCCTTTGGTGTTTGGCCAAAATACAACTCTCACAAGAGTTTTTATGTTCATTTATAATGGGAAAACCTTTGACCATAGATTTCTTCTGTAAAATAATGAGACTGCTAAATGGTAAATGACCATATCAAATATGCCACAACCAAGTCTCATCTAATATTGAAACATTTTGGGCATATGACTGTGACAAATTTACATTTCTCAATATCAAAGAAAACATTTTATTTTTGGTCATTTGTATTGTAGCTGTGATTTTCTTACTGGGTGGTTTGTCCAAGATTTTACACTTGGAACCTTAAAAAATGACTCTATAGCCACGTTCATGTATTTGTCCTACACTCATTAGATTATGTCTAAGACTAGGTACATAATAAAAATCATGAATATTCTTCTTTTCATCTTGTTTGGTAAATACATAAATTACACCCTTACCTAAAACTTTCTTTTGATAATCATTTCCCAATTTAATTTGAGTTGTGGCAGAGCTATCTAAACTAGAAATCAAATTTTTGTTACCTGTCAAATGATTGTTGTAGTCACTATCCAACAACCAAAGATCATGATTGTTTATTTCTTCTTCTATGACTTGACATGAGAAGAACATTGATTCAGATGTTGCTTCTTTAGTGTTGGTAACCTTTTCTCTACCCATATTCATATCTGCTTGCTTCTTTCTGCAGTCACTTTTGTTGTGACCAAATTTTTTGCAATAATAACATTGAATCCTTGATTTGTCATTCCATCTTTACTGATTAAAATATCTACCTCCCCACCATTGGTTTTGAGAGTGCCTCTATTCTGACTGTTCGCTTTGTTCTGAACATTTTGTAGTTGAACTCTGTCCTATTTGAGAGTGTCCTCTATGTTGTCTTCCTTTACTTCTATTCCCTTGGCCTGTGCGTCTACTTATGGAGGCATGAGATTGAAATGCATTGTCCAAATATTTAGTACTTCGACTCAACCTATTTTCATGGGTTAACAAAGATCCCATGAGTTCTTCAACTGTGACGGTTGAAAGGTCTTTCGACTCTTCTATGGAAACTATGACCACATTAAACTTACCAGGAAGGCTACGAAGTACCTTCTCAACAAATTTCTACTCTTGAATGTCTTCTCCATGTGTCGACAGTTGATTCACGATTCTCATGATGTGGGTCATGAAATGATCCACATAATCAGAATCATTCATCTTTAGAGTCTCAAAACACTTCCTGAGTATCTGCAACTTCGCACTTTTGACTTTGTTTGTGCTCTAATAGGTGATTTCGAGAATATCGCATGCATGTTTGGCATGATTTGTTGTTGTAACTTTGGGGAAAATGTATTCCTCTCACCCTTGTTGAATGAGACATAGAGCTTTGTTTTCCTTCTTCCTAAGTTCTCCAAGTGAATTTCTCTGCGTGTTCGTCATTTCTTGTAGATCCATCGAATTTGGTTTCTTGAACCCATTAACTATTACATCCCAACAGACAGAAGAAAAAATTTCATTTTAACAGACCAAATACATTATTTTTACTTGTTAAAATTGGATCTTGTGTGAGCGCTGGACTATTGCTAGATGCCCTGAATCTCTTGTATAAGTCACATTTCTCCTTTCTCGCTTAGATCTAGACTAAAATATCTTTTCCTCTATCAAAACAAACAAAACCCAGAGCTAAAATCAACCTGGTCGCAACCTGTCCACTATATGGGGGAGACCAACTTCTCCTGGTCGCTTTGTGTACACAGGAAGGGGGCGATCGACCTAAAAAATGTGATGTTTTGAAGGGATTTTCTTCAAAATTTTGCACCTGAATGCCTTCAAACACCCCTCCTCATGTTGTGGGCTGATCAAGCTTCAAATTTCTCTGTAATAACTTGCAAATTGCTCTCTGATCTTCGAATAGTCTTCCTCCTGCTTTGATACCATGTTCATGTTTAAGACGAGGCAAGAAAAAACAAAAGAGAGTATGAACACACACAACAATGGAGCTCTTGAGCTCTCCTTCGCATTCATATAGAACATTGAAAAAAATACATGAGATGAGATATTTCTCTAGAATTCTCCATTCTTCCCCTACCTAATAACTCCAACTTCATGTATCTTATCTATGCAATTAATATGCCTATCCATCTATCTGTTTTAGTCAAACAAGTAATGAGGGAGAAATTACATCATTCAACAAGCATGAGAATTGCAACACGTCTAAGATGGATCTCAACAACACAATGTGAATTGCAATGCGTCTAAGCTGGTTCACCATCTCTAATGCTGTTTTCAAAATCCCTTGTTTAGCCAAGAAGATAGAATTCAGATTGAGCAAACAAGTGCTTCTCCAATTTTCTTAATAACAGTGGGATAGTGTGAAGTTAAATACAAAAAATTATGGAATGGTACTCAATGGACTTCCTTCTTCAAACTTGCGTTGGTCTTCCAGCCCCGGGCCTTGTCAAGGTAAGAGCTTTCGATCTCCATTGTTCAATTAGTTTATTAGCATGAACTTATTTTTGTTGTGAATTTATGAAGCATTTAGAAGAATCAAAAGAGAATGGAATCAAAATTCTAATCAACGTTAAAAACAAATTAAAAAATATATACAGTAATCAACTTAATCTTATACATACTTAATATATAAAATGCACTTATTTTTTTTAGTTATATTCATTTAATGTGTTCTGTTAAGAATTTTGCATCATTAAAATTTAGATGTTTTCTGTACTTACAATGATGTTTTCTGTACTTACAATGTTTAGGACTTTGGAATATTGATCTCCAATTAATTGCAAACAGGGATCAGAGGGCGGTAAATTGTAGCAGTAAAACATTACCGTGCAAGAAACGATCGAGCTGATGTTACATTCTATAACCTATTGATGTTACATTCTATAATCTATAATGAAGGAATTCTGCCTAAGAATTTTCTTCAACAGTATGTTGCTATTCTGATTCTGACTCGGTGTTAATTCGTTTTACTAATGACTGAATAATTTCCGAATAGCGGTTATGAACGTGGTAATGTGGGCCAAACCGATAGTAAAAGTGGAGGATCAAGAATATTATCATGAAGAGAGAGTGAGGGAGAGCTAAATATCCTAGTGAAATGACAGAATCGTGGGGGACCTAATGCTCAACACCATAAAAGAAAATAAATAAGACATAAATGATTTTAATCTTTCAACTTTGAAGATATTTGGATTCTTGGGTTCAGCTATAGCTGAAACCCTCAATAGCAAAAGTAGTGTGCACTTTTCTTCATATCAGTGTTTTGCTTAAAACATTAATTACAGATTCCCAGTTTTGAAAATCCTCCGATTAATTCAGGTTTTCCCGTGGCATCTTGACATTGTTTCCTATTTTCTAACGTCGAAAACAAAGGAAATAAACACCGAGATAGCTGCCACACAGCTTAGTTTATCCTTTTCATATATTTAAATATTAATAATCATATTTATTTAAATAATTGGTTTTATTAAAATTATTTTAATTGAGAAATAAAATTTTATTAAATTGAATCCAATATTTACAAAATATTTATTGAATCCACGGATGTATTTTATAGTGGATTATTTAATTATTTTTAAAATTCTTTTTCATATTTAATATATATAATTAAAATATATGAATCTGAAATAGGTCATAATAAAGACAAATATGTATAAATTTTTTTTTTTTTAAAGTAGAATGGTGTAAGTTTATGGAGGTACTTCCCTCTTAATTTTAAGGGAGAAACACATGTTCTTAACTATTAGGCCCACTCAAGCCCACTCAACCTACTCAAATTGTATTGCAAAGCGAGACACCAAATTGGTGTATGAGATCCCCTTGTTTGTGGGACAATGGACCGCCTTTGTACATCGATTTCACTACTAAAGTCTACATAGGTATACATACCCTACCCCGCTTTGATTTTAAACCCGTGACCTCTTAGGAGGAAACACACGTTCTTAACTATTAGGCCCACTCAGATTGCATATTTTAATAATCTAGTTTTAAGGTCACAACCGACCAAGACAAACACCAAATTGGTGTATGAGACCCCCTTATTTGTGGGACAAGGGAACCCCTCCACAGATCGATTTGAATGCTAAAATTTACAAAAATATACATACACAACATACAATCATTACATTTCAAAATAATTATCAAAAATTTGGATAAACTACTTTAACTTCTAGTTTGCATATATTAATATGAAGCATGATTCCAAATTTTTGTTATTTATGAGCATGCCATATGAAGCATAATATCTTATAAATCCTTAACATGATAGTTTTGATACGAGGCCTCATTACTGATCAATCCTCGACGTAATAAGAGACATTTTACCCCGTCTTTTCCTTGATAACCTTAAGAAAGACTTTACTATAAGTCACGTGTACCTACTTGAACACAAATATTTTATAAGATTAAGTCGAGTCTATAATGATGATGGCGTTATGGTTCACACATATATATATATATCATCAACATATATATATATATATATATTTGTTGATGATATATATAAAGATACACATGTAACATCCTTATAAAGATACACATTTCCACCGACCCCTTTTAACAAATGTAGAGAGGGTTGCTCACCATTACTTTCAAGCGCACCCTTATAAAAATAAAAGTATGTCTGATCTAGGAGGATCACACAACTGGTCTAATCATAGATCGCCAGAATAATGGTTCGGTCGTCGAAGCTTATTCATTCATAGAAATTCGTCGACGGATTTAGAGGAGTTGAACGACTCAGGTAGAATAATCGATTGTGAGGATACCTATCATGGGCCTGGAAAGCCTACATTCGGGTGAAGGAATCACCTGACGCTCCCAATCACCATGTGATACTGCAATCATTTGTTTGACATTAAAGCTACACCAAATTACTTAATCCAGACTACGCCTTCACCTTATTTTGTTCGTTACTTGAGTTATGTTTGTGTTTGTCTTATACTTAATTTCAAAAGTAAAAAGAAACCATCCATACAAGTGAAAACGAATCATATGTGTGGGAGGCAAAACCGACCCTAATACCCAAAAGACATTTATACACAAAATGGAACAACAATGTGCTGAACTAAACACTCATGCCACATGAACAAAGTTTACATAAAGGGCTTTTCGCTCATTTCAATATCGGTTGTGAAATTGATACAATTGTTCAGTAATTTTTCTTCACGCATCGTCTCTTCATCACCATAGAATGAATCACCTCATACTTCATCCCTGTCATGACTATTATTTTGTCCGGTGTGCCTTTTCCCTTCCTCGGTTCAGAATTTTCCTTTTCCTCAGATTAGAGGGACCCCTTTTTCCTTTTTGACAGTTCGTTTGTTTTGTTGCTACCCTTCAAGAAGGATGTCACTTACCTGTTTCTATTTGGCCTCCCCAAGACAACCCAAGTTACCCTCAAGGGTCTACTTGGCTTGTTGGGGAGCAACTCACCCCCCCCTCTTGATCACTACCACACAACTCTCCAATTACGATTATAAAAGATGTCTCCTTGCCAGCCTTGGATGCCCAACCAAATGCCTATCTCGCTTGGTGATATAGGCGCGCATCCTTGTGAAATGATGTGTTCGTTCCAACCGACACACCCTTTCGTCTACAAGCTGACACTCTCTTTTGGTCGTGTGTCCACTTTAGCAAGTTGAGTCCAATGTTCAACATGCAGGCACCGCTTCCAAGCATGTGTTCTCTCCCAACTGACTCGTTCTCTTTCGATTTTGTGTGCCCAAATTGCTCCTTCATCCGTTCGTTCACACAATCACCTCACAAGGTGTTTGTCGCACATCTTAAGCGTCTTTCTTACTTGGCCAACCCATTTCACTGATGGGGTGCTAAAATATTGCAATGGGTTCCAACCATTGGTTTCGTCTCCATCAAGCAATCTCTCATGGAGTTGCTCCTTCGTGTGTGTCGAAGAAACCCCAATCCCATGATATATAAAGTCCTTAGGTTGAACTGTGCACCATTCATCGCAACTCATCTGTCTAAGTCTACGGAGGAGGGGCACGCATGCTCAACTCACCCAACTCATTAATTTTTGCTCGTGGAGGTAGGATGAATTCTCAGGTCCAGTCCTAGGGTGTGCCATGCTCCCCCACTCAAAGTATTTTCGTCCTCATCAAGTATTCATGTAAGTGTCTTGGCTTCTACCTACAACCATATGTTGAACTTTTGTGACAAACCTTGCCCCAATCCAATCACTTTCGTCATGTTTCACACATTGTCTACAACCCATATCTTGACCAAGATGGGTATATAATCCAACTTAGAACTTAATCTGTGAAAATGTACTCTCCATTCCATCACATAGTTGTTTTGGTTCAAACGTTCCCCACACTATCCGACTCTTGCTTTGGTTTGTGATATTCATTAAATAATTTCATCGTAATTCCCAAGTGTTTCGACTTCTATTGCATCCCTACTTGGGATTTGATCGATGTTTTCTATTTGGTCCATCCCATCATCTACTTTTTCATCCAAGGCTACTTCTCACCCCATCTTCTTGTGACGTTGCTCCAAATGAAAATATGTTGCGAATCCAACTCTGCCATCATTTGTCCAAACTACTTTGCTTCACTACTCCCATCCACTTGATCATTTCAATCTGCACCTTGGTTTGTCCGCATGACTTCAAAAAATTCCCAAATTGTTCAAGTTGAAGGAACCATCCAAAGGTTTCAACACCTTCTTCCAATGTAGTCAGGTCCATGCCAACACGTCTTCCAATCAACAACTCTGAGTCAATCTACGCCAACCAAGCTCCCCAAGAACGTTCACGAACCTGATGTCCCATACGACCAACAATCTGATGTTCCATACCACCGAACAATCCTCTCAATTCTCTTATCGTTCATCTTTCCCATTGTATTTCTTGACAAATTTCTTGAAAAAATCCCTTCTTGTCTCTTTTTTCTTCCTTGAACTGAGACTTCATAACTCTGCAAAAAAGATGTTGTCACTTCTACCCATCGTTGCACCCAGCTCATCCCAATTCCATGATATCCGAAAATCCAAGGAGATCACCATACGTCTGTCACCCATACGACCAACCAAATCCACTCTCTTTACTCATCCCACAGAGTGCAGGATGCCAAAGACTGTCTCATCACTACTGCAATCATGCCCCTCATGAAACCTCGGTTCGCTTGATGAGTGTGCCCAAGTCTAGCATGAGCCTCACTTCATCAGTCAACCTCCCATCCTCTTTGTCACCTGTTCGCAAAACGCTCCAAGTGAACTAGTTTCATACATCCAACAGTCACCTTTGTAGTACTCCTTCGTGATTCATTTCATCCTACCTGTGTGATCCTCCAATCCATGTAAGTCTACAAATGCCTTCACAAATGTCTCAACATACTATCTAAACGACCCCAAGCGAAACGATCCACCCAAATACTTCCATGTCAAAACACGTCTGAGACAACTCCTATGTCAACTCCAACCAATGATCCCGCTGATCTCTTTGTAATCCCTCATCTGCAAGCATTCTAAGAATGCCCCACCTATCTCATGTCCCATACCATGAGCATGAGTGCATCATCCCGTCCACTCAGGCTATGGTATATCTCATTTCCGTTTTCTATCAACAGTTTCCTTAGTCGACTCTTTATTGTCTTCATTAGTTTCTTGGAACGAATTGTCTTGCCTCTACCAAGACACTTCATCGTTTGGATCTTTTTTGTGATGGTTAAGTCACCTCACGACTCAACCAATATGTCTAAGTCACCCATGCAGCAAAGTACCTCATCCAACTCTTCAAACACAATACATGTCTTGCTTCCTTATTTGTTATAACAATCCCTTCAACGTAGTCCATAAGAAAGCACAACAAAAATCCAACTCATCCCATCTCTACCACCAAATCTGTGTAAGTCCCTCTTTTGGAACTTGCCCAAGTAGGTTGCTCCAAGTCATTGTTTGCATCTACTCTCTTCTGAGCACTCTAAACTATTTGTGTCTTCAGCGAAGCTCGCAACACTTGGGCCTCTCCAAAGTCTACAATGGAAACACGTTGCTCTTATCCTTGGAAAAGTATTCCTGTCTCCCTTCAACGAACCCACCACAACAACTCAGATTTTCAAAGAACTTTGTGTTGGTGTGCTTGTTAAGCTCACGTAGTTGTTCCTAGTCTTTAGGAAGTTGTTGAAACTAGTAGTTGTTCCTAGTCTTTCAAAAGTTATTGAAACTAGTTGGAGTGAATATCTCACATCGAACTAGATGATTCCTAAAATGGTGTGAGGTTGAGATATTTTCTCAACCATAGATCAAGGTAGTTCTCCTATCTTGAAAATGAGCTTGTTTATTTATATGTACTCTGTTTCTTTTAAGGAAGAGAGATGTCACATGCTTGGTTTGTACATAATAATACCTACTCTCATATTTCTCAATATGGTATGAGAGTTGTACTTGTTAACTCCCTCACACGAGGCCTAGGGACCTTAGAAGAGAAATGAATCCTTCTTAGAGGAATAAATTTGTGTAGGCGAGAGTAGTGTGTTTGTGTGTCTCCATGTTTGTGGGAACACTTGTTTGTGCATCAATATGTATTGAAGGTCGATTTCTTTAGAATTTAAAGAGCAATGCGAGCTGCAAACCCTCAAAATCGCAGGCGGTGATTCGATCCAATTGCAGGGCCGCATATATCTATAGCTTCAACGTGATGTCCCATGGCATGCAGGAGAAGCCATGTGTTGTGACCCGGTTTCCGGTACTCACTGCTAAAATGCTTGGTAAAAAAAATTCATAAATATTATGGCCAGTGGAGAAGTGTTTCTAGTGTCTCCTGGTGATAGGAGACCAAATATTCAGGCTTGATTCAATTGTTTTAGGTCCTATGTATTGTCGATTTTTATATTTTCAAGGGTCGATAACTGGAGGGAAGATCTGATCCAGCCAGATCCAAATTGCGGTTGATCGTACAGTTGCTCTTCTTATTGATCCATGGTGTCAAATTTCGATCCATTTTTCAATTCCATAACGGGGCTGAATTGTTATGGGAAATCGAGCATCTTGGACTCCATCCATTTCTCGTTGATTCCTATGCATGGCCTCTCTTTTCTCCTCTGCTGGATTCACGTGATTCCTAACGATATTTCCTCATCTATGAAGGTCCTCATGTGGGTTAGGGTCTTGGTGAGCATCGCGACACTGAGGATGCATTATGATCCCCATGATTGTGGCCATATATGTCATTGGTCGTTGCCATACATTCCTGGTCACCACCGTTGGTGCCGACACGAGCCATACAAGGATCCCAGTTGCAATGTCTTTCATGTAGACTACACAAGTGGGTGTCTCGTTGGGGAGAGCCTTGCATATCATCATTCGATCGCTTGGCTTGTCGTTGTAGCAAGGAAAGATGTTAATCACCTGCACCGCGACACCTAACCTGCCCAAATATGCAAAACATTTTCAACTATGTTTCCAATCATCAATCGATCGATTTTGGTGCTAAATCTACCTGATTTCAATCTGGAATCTCTCAGACCACTACAGATCTTAGTTCTTCTACATGTTGGAAGCTTCTGAATGGATTTAATTCCAGCCCGAGATTTCGTTTGGAAAACTCATCTGAGTGTCACAACCTTTGCCATGCTTGTTTCCATTTGCGCTAAGTTCCTTGGCTCGCTTGATCGACTTTCGATTTTCTAGAGAGATTCAAAGGGGCTTTCTGGAACAACCGATGTATGTTGGTTTTGTAATTATTCGTCATGTTTATCCTCCTTGTTCTGCTCATGTCCCTCGTTATCTTTGTATTCTATGTCACCGATAAGAGCCATGGCCAAACCCTTCCAAACAAAGTTTATAGGGAATACAATCTTTATGAATTCTCTGGTTGGTTACGTCACCGTGTACAGAGCTACTAAAGGTGGAATCATATAAGAAACTACCTCAATATCCTCCACTATGTGCAACAGGTTGAAGCAGAGGCTCACTTTTTCCCAGGACATCTTCAACGACCGAATTGGCCCTCTAGTGGATGTTGTACACCGCCGACAAAATGTGGATACGCATTTGTGACTCCGGTATTTTGGATAACTCCCATCAACCAAAATGTGGATCTCTACATGGTTTGTGTTTTTTGGAGTTCCAATTTATTTTGACTCTTCAATGAAGCCTCCATTTTCTGTCTTGTTTTAGGTGTTGAAAAGAGAATTATGCTCTCTCTCCAATAATTGGTTACATGCCACATTTAATGCTCTTTTGAAATTATTAATTTTTTTTCTCATGGGCTAGATAAATTATGAGAATTGATTGCTTACTTGTAAAGTAAATGGTACCTAACATGACCTTATTTTTTGGAACCCGTATTAAGGATTGTTGTCTATGATGTCTATTTATGCCACCTATCATTTTTCACCTTTGAGTAGTGGATTTTGTGCCACTCGTGTAGATAGTTTATGGAGTGTGACCATGCATTTGTCTCTATGTACTGCCTTGTTTTGCAGTGTCTTGGAGCTTCACCAATTTGGGGTGTTTCTTGGTTAGGTTATTTTGCATCTTTTTCTCATTTAGCTCATATTACATACTTAGTTATCAATTGTGGCATCCATTGCCATCATTTTCCCACTTAGTTCAACATTGTGGTGGTATGTTGTGCAATGCTTCCTCAGGGGATTTTTTACTCACCATGTTCAGTCGAGATCAAGATTCTTTAGAGTGAGCCTTATACATAGCACTAATTCCCATATTTATTCGGCAGTTGCAACGGCTAGTGACCCATGCACTCTTGTGAGATGGATTACCGTCCATAGGGATACTCAGTGTATGATGTTTTATCGGTTGAAAATGAGTACCTCATCAATCTTTTTGTGTCGATTCTCAATTCTAGAGAATCAAGTTATTTTGGGGGTGTGCATTCATATCTCATTGCCTCAGTAGTTTTTAATGTGCATTGGAGATTGACTCAGTTCGACATTGTGGGTGGATGTTGTGCAATGATTCCTCGTGTGGTTCTTCATGTTTGACATCAACTATTTTTAAGAGTGCGCCTCATATCGAGCACCATTCCTACTTTGACTCAGCGGTTGCAACAACTAACAACCCATGCACTTCAGTGAGATGGGTTGGAATCAATAAGGACACTCATGTTATTATTTTTTTGTCAACAATACATCAGTACTTCATCCATATTTTTGTGTCATGACTCATTTTAGAGAATCGATCTCTTTGCTTGAGAAGTTTGAAACTTGGATTTCCACATGGATCTTTGATGGTATTGACAACATGGGACCACTGACCCTTTTTATAGTTTTGGCCATACTTCCTGTCTGGAGTTTTCAACATCCACATGCCTCACTGATCTTTTGATGGTTGATGGCGTTATCTCCAGTTTGAATCCTTTGTTCTAGTTCTTCACCAACACCTATTTTTCTGAAGCATTTATGTGGTGGTTGTTAGTGTTTGCCATTCTCCTGCCTCTACAACTGAACCTCCTTTAATTTAGAATTAACCATGTTCTTTGAGGTTATCTGGCCCTCTTCTTCAGAGTTTGGTTATACTTCCTCATTGGATATTTCAACCTTCACATGCCTCATGCTCTTTCTTTTCAATGCATCCTTATGGGATTTTTTTTAGCTTCATCTCCAATGCCATTTTCAACAATGGAATTTTTCTCTCTTTTGGAGAGGAGATTTTTCCTATGCGTTTTTCTCATTTTCTCCGATTATGAGAGTTTGTACATGGAAACCTTAATAGGTCTTATTGTCGGGACCCATCAATATTGTTCTTCTTTGTTCCTCCCTAGGCTTCACTTATGGGAGGTGTTGTTTTGTTTGTTAAGCTCACGTAGTTGTTCCTAGTCTTGAGGAAGTTGTTGAAACGAGTTGGAGTGAATATCTCACATCCAACTAGATGCTTCCTAAAATGGTTTGCAGTTGAGATATTTTCTCAATCGTAGATCAAGGTTGTTCTCCTATATTGAGACTAAGATTATGTGTTTATATGTACTCTATTTTTGTTTAATGAAGAGAGCTCTCAAATCCTTTTGGTTTGTGCGTAATCATACCTACTCTCAGATTTCTTTATACTTTGGAACGATCATACATGTTTAGGACTTCTTTGGCATCTTCATGGTTCAAGTCTTCTTGTTGTCGCAAGTGTGCAACTGAATAAGTGTGAGGTTAAAAATCCCTCTAAGTCACTTTACTCATGGCTCTGAGTCGAACCCATCTTCAATTCCTCTGTTTGTTATCTTCATGCCCTACAATGCCTCAACACCAGGACACCATGCACATCGACCAATAGTTAAATCTCATCTTGTTAACCAACATCCGTCCGAAAGATGTGATCGTCAATTGCAACCCAACTGACCCAACTTCTTTTTGGTAGTGCATTGCATGAAGTTGTCAAGGTGGAAAATTTACCCAACTGTGATCCAAACCATCCATTCGACTGAACCTTCCTTCTTTGTTTGTTATCTTTGCGCCCTATAATGTCTTCACACCATGAGACCATGCACAAATCTCAATAGTGCATGGCACAAAGTTGTCACAGTGAAATCGTGCTCAGTTGTATGCCTAGCGACCAAACTTGATTCTGTCATCCCAAGTCACGACAGTGGCTCAGCTCACTAACTACTCAAAACATTGTCTTGAACTTTTGCGATCTATTGCAACTCTATGACGGTGCTTACTCTGTCACCAAGGATTTCTTTCACAATCACCAATTGCTCAATGAACCCAAACTGACCCTACCCAACTACTTGAGTTGTGCACATTGTCTTGCTCAATGAGCTTGCCAAAAAAATGCACAATTCACTCCTCTCATACCACTTGTCACGGAAGTGAGAGTGGTGAAGAACTCACCACGTTGTCCACCAAACCACTTCCATGGTCTTGCTCTGAAGTTCGCTCTAATACCAATTATCATAGGCCCGATCCCCCGACACTCCTAGTCACTGTGCATTACCGCAATCGTTGAATTGACACCAAAACTAAACCAAACTACTTAATCTGGACTACGCCTTCACCTTATTTCATTCGTTAGTTGAGTTATGTTTGTGTTTGTCTTATACTTAACTTTAACAATAAAGAGAAACCATCCATACAAGAGCAAATGAAACATATGTGTGGGTGGCCAAACTAGCCTAATACCCAAAAGGCATTTTTACACAAAATAAAACAACAATATGTCGAGCTAAACACTAGTGCCACATGAAGAACGTTTACATAAAGGAGCTTTCGCTCATTTCAGTCAGTAAGTTGCCTTCGTGCATCTTCCCTTCATCACCACAGAACAAATCACCTCATACTTTGTCCCGTCGATGCCTGCGATTCTGTCCGGTACGCATGTCCCCTTCCTCGGTTTAGACTTTGACTTCTTCCCAGATTGGAGCAACCCCTCTTTCCTTTTCCACAGTTCATTTGTTTTGTTGCTCCCATTCAAGAAAGACGTCAAAGACCGGTTTCTATTCTGACAGAGCAAGAGGATTTGGAGGGATTCGACTCCTATTTCTGTAACCGAGCTATGGAAATGATATAAGGGAGAATCGAGCTCTAACTCGCCATCTCTTCGCTTGTTGGGAATCGTTGTTTCAGCAGTGATCGCGCTGATTGTTGAGCGCCCCTTCTGTCAGAGATTCAGGCACTGCCCACGTCTGCCTATCTCTTGACGGAGGAATAGGCAGTCCAGTACTTTTTGGTTTGGCTTGTTCTTCCCAATTGCCATATTAACTGGGGTTTCTATATTTTATCTCTTCACCAAGACATAGAATCGAAACTTGGGGAGGGATTTTGTGTAGAAATTGCAGGAAGGAAGAAGCCACCAATCTGTCCTCTCTGCAGATTGAAGATCTGTTTCAAATCCTGATTCATGTCTTATAGAAGAATTCGAAGTGGAAGCCCATTTGGTGAGAGATAGTCAAGTATGTGTTCATTATATTGTAGGAGGAAGTCATTGTTATCTTCCTAACATCAGAAAATCAGAAACTTCATCCTTTTGAATGGATTGGTTCGTGAATTAAAGCAGACTCGGATATCTAGATCGGTTCCTCAATTAAAATGGATTGGAGATCGGGATACTCCGGAATTCATATGGGTGAGCCTGGTTGCTGAGTATCGCCTATGTTATTTGAGTCATGGTTTTAAATTTTAATCTTTAAATGTTAATTTTTAATGAATTAAATCCAATTGCTAGAAATTGAGAAACCAGTTATAAGTTTTTTTAAGAAGCCTTTATGATTAATTTTTTTTTTTTCAAAGCCTTTATCACTAATTTCACATGAGTGTCGAAGGTTTGCATGCGGTCGCTATTTGAGCACTGATGGATCTTCATATTGAAGAAATGAGATGATAAAAAAGATAATATCAAACATGACGAGATTAATTATATGGTACTTACTCTAAGATCTAAGGAGAGTTAGATATTAGAGTGAGAGAGGCATTGCCCTAATATAATATGGGAGTGCTTGAGTGTGGGTGTTGATTTTGTTTAAGAGAGGCGTTAGTCCTATAGGTAAAAAAACATTTCCATAGTCCTATGAATTTTTACTCATACTACTTGTATGAATTTTTATTCATAATCCCATGTTTAGATTTTAGGAATGCATACATTTTAGAAGGATTGAGAATTGCAAATTTGGTATTTGCTGGTTGTTTAGAATTTAGGTTTATTATATAAACCTAGTGATTTAGGGTTGAAAAAAATGATTTATTTTTCAAAATTTCTTTCAATGTCTTCATTTCTCATGTTATTTTTAAATAAGCTACAATAAATTTAAAATAATATTCTTTACCATTAATTTATTTTTGTCTTGAAAATCTTAAAATACACACATTTTTTTCTTGGTGCTATCATTTTTTATCACCTTATCCATTTAATATATATATATATATATATATATATATATCCTAAAACAATTAGTATTTTTAAGGTTATGATAAATTTCATAGTTTTAAATTTTTAATAAAATTATCATTAACATTTTCAAAAATATAGCCAAGCACAAGAAAAATGCATTGTCTAAAAGTATATAATTTTTCTGAAGAAACTTTGTCATTTAGGTACTCAACTTACAACTAATAAAAAAATTCAAATTTCACATAGCCATACAAAAAATCCATAATAAAAATTAGATATTTCAAAAGATGACTAAGTTTCCTATATATTTAATATTCTTACACCATATTCAATTTCATTATGAAAGTACCTCAAATCATCCCTCCAAGTCAATAGATTGTTGTTTTTCCATGTTTGCATTGTCATTAACACACCTTGAGAGACCATCATTATCTTTCATTCGCCCTTTAGGATTTGTTTTTTTTGTTCAGGCTGGACCTCAAGAAACTTGTTCACTTCTTCCCTTATTGATTGGATTCCATGATTGGATTCAACATTTACAATGAATGAATTGTCTCCTTAAGATGTTTAATTTTGAGTTCAACAATGGTTGTATCATCACGAGAGTGGTGATTTAATTTTGTTTGAACTTTTATCTATTTTAATCGAGTTTTTTCTTCAATAGTGTGTAACGAGTATTCAAACCTTTGTTGGAGGAAACCCACCCCATTCTCGATAAACCTACTAAATATATTCTTGCAATAGATAGTTTTACTCTAATAGTTTCATTACGAGTAGATAGATGTATTGTGAGAGTTTATAGATAGATCTATTTTGGTTTAATAGCTTTGTATTGAATAGGGGATTTATGCTTAATTGATAATTCTTAATATTCTAAACCAGATATGATATTGTAGATCAAATCCAACTTTTTAAACTAAGTTATCTAAGTATTAATAGCTTTGTATGAGATTGAGCATCTGTAACTTAAGTATGAACAAGTTACACACCTTTTATGAATATATGATTTTAATAAATGAAGAGATCCAAGAATCTATTTTAGTTGAACCAATCTGTTTTCATCAAGATTGCATGAGTGTATGAAAGGATAATCAGAAACACAAAAATCCATAATACTATGCTCACACAAGAGTTGATACAAAGTGTCTTACTCGCACTCTATAAATTACATAGAAATGATCTACATATATATAGGAGATTAGAAAACTCAACAAACTCCTAACAAAATAGATCTGATAAACATATTGGACTATACTTAGACATTCTTGGAAAAATTCTAGAATTATTGTTCTAGCAATATACTAATTTATGCATTTCTCAATTATTCCTAACACTCCCCCTTAATGGAGAAATGGATTTTCTACAACACCCAACTTGTTTCTACAAATTTAAAATTTATCCTTTCCAGCAACCTTAGTAAATATGTCTATCACATTATCAATTGTATTACAATATTCCCAGTCAATTTCCTTTAACTGTATCTTCTCCCGTACAAAATGGTAATGTGGCTCAATATGTTTTTACCTAGCACAATACACTAGGTTGTTCGCCAATTTTATGGAACTTTGATTATCACACTTGATAATTGTAGGTACTTGTTTCTTTTCTCCAACATCTTCAAGGATTCATCTAAGCCATATTACTTCATAGGTATAACACTTTATACTCAGATTTTCTGGATGACAGTGAAATAATTGGTTGTTTCTTACTACTCCATGATACAACTCCATATCCTACACTGGACACATATCAACAAATTGACCTATTGTCATCTGGATTTTCAACCTAATTAGAATCATAATGACCTTTCAACTCAACATTATAATCATTAGTATATTTAATACCAAAATGAACAGTCCCTTTCAAATATTCAAGAACTCTCTTTGTTTCTTTCCAATGGTTGTCATGAGGTTTAGCCATGAATTGACTAAGTATATGGACTAAATATGGAATATTTGGCCTGGTTATAGTGAGATAATTCATATTTCCCACCAACTATCAATACAAAGTGTCATTCATCTCTTTTTTTATCATCATTGTTGAGATTAATATTTTGTTTTAATGCAGCAGAAACTGCTTTACATTCATTGATATTAAACCTATTGAGTAACTTCTTTGAATATTTATTTTGTGTGATCAAGATATTACAATTGTCCCTCCATAAATCAAGGCCTAAACAATAGTGTCCAAGATCTTCATCTGAAATACCTATCACAATTGTCTCTTGATAAATTCAATCAAATGAGTAGCACTTCATGTTATAATAATAACATCAACATATAAATATATCAAAGAAATATGGTCATTTTGATCCTTCTTGATATAAATATTTGGGTCACCTTTACATTGGATGAATCCTTGCTGAAAGAAGAAACTATAATTTTTTCTATATGAAGAACTGGGTGTTTGTTTAAGACCATATAAATTTTTCTTCAACCTGTAGACAAGATTATCCTAACCATTATTTACAAACCCCTATGGTTTAACAAGATAAACCTCTTCTTTTAATTCTCCATTTAGAAAATATGACTTTACATATAACGAATGTAGCATCTAATTATATTTACTAGTAAATGCTATCATTATTCTCATTGTGCTCATTTTTTCTATTAGTGAAAAAGTATCATCATAGTCTATACTCTATTTCTATGAATAACCCTCTCCAACCAATCTTTCCTTATATTTATTTATACTTCCATCAACATTAAATTTTGACTTGTGTGTGTGTGAAAGAAGTTAGAGGTCGAACAAGCGGAAAGGGGGTCAACAAGAACATGCACTCGTATGAACGCCTGCACATTATCAAAAAATCACACATGTTCCTAACCATATATGTTTTTAACTGTCCAAACCTACAATCAAGTTTCCACATAGGTTTAGTGGCAGGAGTACATGCATTTTCCTAAGAGCATAAACAAGTGCGATTTGTCCTCATTTGCAAAAATCATGCTCCCATTTTTACCCTCATTGAGAAAATAGAGAGAAGATAGAGAGGAGAAGCAAGGTGAGGAGCTTTCCACCATGTCCCAATCAATCCAGATATGTTTGATTTCTTTTATTTTTCTCCCAATTTAGTCATTTCCAATTTAGTTGTTTTCTCCCAATAATCTGAATAAAAGAAATTTATCATTTTCTATTTTAATTAAAAAACCAACCTAATTTACATGCCATGACCTATTAAATTGCAACCTATATAGTCAAATGGAACCCGGAGACAATGAAAACCACTTAGAAGAAAACCAAGGAGAGAAAAACCCCAACCCACCACAACCACCCAATGTAAACACTCAAATTGATGAAGGGTTGGTTATATTAAGAACCATTGAGGAACAATTAAGGGACACTAGAGATCGTAGCAAAGTCTCATTGGCCACTTCTTTGGATGTCATTGTGAATTCCATTACAATTTCTCAAGGGAAATTGACCTATATTTCTAATTATAGGGAAAGAATGTATGAGTACTATAGCACTGGTTTAGACAGAAACCAAGTTAGATACTTGGGTATTTCAAAGCAATAAATATTGTCTATTTTTACGGATCCTAGAAATGGACAATGTTAGAAAAATAGGACCGCAGAGCAATAAAATAAAACAAATGAAGAAACAAAACACAGAAGACACACAATACAAGAGAGACACAGATTTACATGGGTCACTCAGTGTGGGCTACGTCCACCAGAGAAATTGCCAGGTCCTTCCTTTATTATTATCCAACAAATGAAGGGATACAACCTACAGCAAAACCCGCTGTAACTTCCTTATCTTTCTCTCACAGTATCCTCTCTCAGAATACAATATTCACCACCATCCATAGCCGCAATACATTTCCATCATAAAATAGGGTTTCCTTCTAGGGAAAAAAACCCTAACATAATGTCTACCGTTAGATCTGTGACCTTATAATGAATGGTCCAAATTTACAATGAAATTACAATATACTTTTACAAGGTAATTTTTGCTTCGGGGGCTTTGCCCCCGAACCCCCACTGGGGGCCTGCTTTCCCTCAGACCCCCCATCCAGGGGGATAGCCCAACCAGAACCCGCAGAGGGGGTACCCCCCCTCTGTACTGCCCCACGTGGAAGAGTGTACATACTTCTAGGGTGTAAATACTTCATGGGGTATAAACACGGCTGAAAGCAAGGACCTCTGAATCAGGAAGATAATCAGGCTCCACAACCAATAATCTCCCACTTGGAGACTGATCTCAACAAGTACAACGCTGCTGTATATGATGGAATCTGAACCTTCTTGGACCTGGAAAATTTCTCATCTTCATCTTCATTCTCGAAGACCAACTGAAATTGATCAAGAACTCAATTTCTCCCTGGTTACTCCCTTTGTTAACATGTCTGCAGGATTCTGGCTAGTGTGTATCTTTTCCAACTTAAATTGTCCATCTTCCAAGGTGGATCGTATGAAGTGGTACCTCAACTATATATTCTTAGTCTTAAAAGGTAAGGTTGAGTTATTTGCAATGTGAATGGCACTCTGACTGTCATAGTACAACCTGTTGTTCTCTTGCTTCTTTCACAATTCCTCCATAAAACTTTGTAACCAAATCATCTCTTTACTAGCCTCTGTAGCAGAAACATACTTTGCCTCTATTGTTGAAAGTGCAACAATATTTTGTAGTTTCAAAATCCAACTTACTGTTGTTACACCTATAGTAAAAACATACCCTATGGTGCTCCTCCTGCTATCTTTATCACCTGCCATATCTGAATCAACATATCCCTGTAGAAAATTGTCTAAACCTCCAAGAAACAATGCATGTGTAGTAGTACCTCTTAAATACATGAGAATCCACTTTACTGCCTCCCAATGTTCTTTACCTGGATTGTTCATATACCTTCTCACAACTCCCACTACATGTGCAATATATGGTCTTGTGAAAACCATTGCATACATCAAGCTGCCAACTACTGATGAATATGGGACCCTGGACATGTATTATATATCCTCCTGTGTCTTGGGACACATTTCCTTAGTTAATTTTAAATGGCAGGCCAAAGGTGTACTAAATGGTTTTGCATTCTGAATTCTAAACCTCATGATGTAGGAGCATCGCCATCACATCAAGCGAGCCAGCGTGGAAGCGGAGGATAGCTGGACAAGCCAACACAAATTTTTGAAAATGCTTTGGAAATGTTGCGCGATCTTAAATGATTCATTTAAGAGGAGGTTCCTTTGTATATTTTAATGGGACTTGAGCGGATAGATCTCGTCCTTAGGTATATAGTCGACATTTATTATAGTTAATGCTGGTAGATAGGATTTTAATTATAGATTTTATAGTTTAGAGTCCAAGAGGGAAAACGAATATAGACACCCTCATTGTATTATTGTAACATTAGCCTGAGCAAGAATTGATAGGAGCAGGAAGAGAAGAGCATGCAGAGAACTGTGTATGAAGAACACCCATGTACATACATTTGAATTAATAGAAGAAAGCCTTGATTCCAATTCATGGTTTGTGTTGTTTCTCTTTGTATTGATGCTATGCTCATGAATATTTGCTTCCAATTATACATTTTATTTTATATGCTGTGTATGTGATTTCATGTATGAATTGAAGTCTGAGAGGGTGAAAGGATGAGTTTCAATTGTTTCTCTAATCGAGCCAGAGGATTCCTGCAAGGAGTGCAGTCGAATTGTCCGCAAGGAGTGTGTTGACAGAAGGGTTCGATTTGAGATAGATTTTGTTCTCATTTCCTCGAAGGTGCAGTTAGGCACAGTGCCGTGCAAGGAGTGTGAAAACCATTTAAAGGTCTCAGAGTTGCAATTCTGAGCAAAGTATCAAAAGAATACTGCTGCAGGAGTGCGCAGAGTCGAGAGACTTCAGCACTCAGTCGAGGTTGGAGAGTTGCTGCAAGGAGTGCATGCAAAGAATTCTCTTATCTAAGAGACTGAAGTCGAGACCAAGCTCAGGAGAAATAGGCCTTCGAATCCAGTGAAGGATAAGCGCATGGAATTTTCTCCTGAAAGTTTAAGGAAAGTGTTAAAGGTTAGCAAGCAAGCGGACAAGTTCAGTGGAAGAACCTGTCATCAATTTGGTGGCCTAAGGATAGGAGAACGGGCGAACGAAATCCTTTGAGGAGGTTTCGTGAAGTTCCGTGGGCCGTTAGATCTCATGGAGGTGCCAGGAGGTTGCGGTGAGAACGTCCAAGGTTCTGAAGCTCAGGAGGAGCATAACCGTTGATCCGTGCTACAGAGCCATCAAATCTACACGTGGCATCGTGTATCGGGAATTCACAAGTCGAAGCTCCAAATTTGTGCAACGAGTACTGCGATATCGCGATCCACGATATTCCGATAAGCTCAGAACCGTCCATCATGTGAGACGCATGTTAGGATATCCCGAGGAGTCGAGGTAAGGAGAATCAGGGTTTCTAAGTACAGGAAACACTTTCCGCTCAGAATCGCGAAACGCGATAACCCAACGGAAGGGTTATGTGGGGCCACTGCAGAAGATAGTGGAGAATAGGTGGCACAGTATCAGAGATTGGGAAAAGGAAAGTCCCGAGCCCATCGACATCTAGATTCACGATCCTAGGAATTCTGAAATCCCGATAGAGGTAACAAGGAGTTGAAGAGACATCCCACACGTGCATCAGAGTTTCGTTGCATCAGGTATCGAGAGTCGGAAAATCAAAGTGCATGAAATAACGAGTAGCGAAACTGTGATAAGAGAAGTCCCGATAGATACGGGAAGAGGTCAGCGTTGACTAAGGCATCAGATCTCGGGGATTCGAGAGGCCAGTGATCGACCGTTAGACTCGTGAAGTCACGAGTTACGATTCCCCGATAAGTTAAGAAAGGGGGGAATCGCGTGAAGAGAGAACCTGTGGGGCGCAGATTTCCTGATAGAGAAATAGAGGAACCTTAGAGTTCTTCGGGCTGAGAGGAAAAGAAGATCCTGTGTGAGCGGGCGTGCTCCGAGGAGTGCGGGTGCAACAGAGTGGTATCAGAGCAGGAATATCTCTTTTCTTTTTGTAGCAGAGGAAGAGAATTCATCATGTCGCCCAGGAGAGAAAGACAGTCACCTGATGCCGAAGATAGGGAGGTGAGGAGAAGAGGCAGGAAAGTAGTCAATCCAGAAATGGAGAGACAGATTGGAGATCTCCGAGCAAGACTTGAGAACATGGAGACAACTCAAAGATGCACAGCTAGTGCAGGGCATCTTAGTGATTCCGAGAGTGAAATAGAGGTTGAACGCGAGGAGGAAATTGTAGCTGAAGATGCAGCCAACGAGCGGTTAATTAAAGCTATTTCCAAGATGGGTGGAAAGGCAAAGATGGACATTCCAGTCTATGAAGGAAATCTATATGTAGAGGAGCTACTAGATTGGATTAGAGCTCTGGATACTTACTTCGACTACGAAGACGTCGAAGAAGACAAGAAGGTCAAACATGATGTTACACGCTTGAAAGGACATGCAGCCTTATGGTGGGACAAGCTACAAGCAGATAGACGCTGCAAAGTCAAGCAGAAGATTAAGAGTTGGGATCGAATGATCGCGAAGATGAAAGAAAAGTTCATCCCAAGAGATTATCAAATTACTCTGTTCAGGAGAGTGAAGAACCTGAGACAGAAGATGATTATAGTGAAAGAATACACTGAGGAATTCTATCGGCTGAACATCAGAGAAGGTCATCGGGAGAGCGATGATGAGAAGGTTTCCAGATATCTAAATGGTATGAGATATGACATTCAAGATGAGTTGAGTATGGTCACCATCATAACTATAGAGTATGTTTATTAGATGGCTCTCAAGGACGAAGAGAAGCTGAGTCACAAGCAAGGTCAGCGAGGGCGAGGCATAAGTCAGCCCAGAGGAAAGTTAGTTGCCCACGAGAAATATCAGAAGCCCAAGGAGGAATGGAAGAAACCTTAGGGTAAAGTTGAGAGAGGTGGAACCTCACAGCGGGGACCATATGTTGAACAGAGAGGACAACATATAGAGCAGAGCGCAGGATATGCTGACAACAACACTTTTCCTCGTACCAGAGGTAGAGGAAGAGGAAGAGGTGGAGTAATCACATGCTTCACATGTGGAAAGAATGGGCACAAGTCTTACAAGTGTCCAGAAAAAAAGAAGGACATTGGAGAAGCTCACATCACCGAGGCGCAGAAGGCGGAAGGTCGCTCATGATGCGTAAAGTCCTTTTGACACCTGAGAAAGAGGTGGAGAGTTCAGTCCAAAGGACCAGACTATTCAGAACATCTTGCAAGACCAAGGATAGGGTGTGCAAGGTCATTGTTGACAGTGGTAGCACGGATAATCTCGTATCCACGGAGATGGTAGAGAAGCTGGAGCTGGAAATGACTGATCATCCCAGCCCATACAGAGTTTTGTGGCTACAGAAAGGACACCAGGTAACTGTTACAAAACAATGCTTGGTTGAATTCAAGATAGGAGGGTATAATGACAAGATTTTATGTGATGTTATTCCCATGGATGCATGTCATTTATTGCTGGGTAGACCATGGCAGTATGACAGAAATGTGATTCATGATGGGAGAATGAACACATATGCCCTGGAGAAGAATGGGAGAACCCATATGTTGCTTCTGATAAAGGATAAGGAGGTGAAGCTGGAAGTAAGAAACACAGTACTTCTCATGAGTGGGAAGGAACTTCTTACAGAGGTGAAGAAGAAAGAAGATCCACAATTCTTTGTGGTCAGAAAGCCTAGAATTGTTCTAACTAGCACAAGAGTGGATGATTTACCAGATGAGATTCAGGAACTGCTGGACGAGTTCGTTGATATCATAGTGAACGAATTACCTCATTTGTTTCCACTGATGAGAAGTGTGAGTCATCATATAGACCTCATACCAAGAGAAAGTTTTCTGAATAAAGCCGCGTACAGGTTGACGCCACAAGAAAATGAAGAGGTTAAAAGGCAGGTCCAGGAGTTATTGGACAAAGGATTGGTCAGAGAAGGCTTAAGTCCATGTGTTGTTCCGACAGTACTCAGTCCAAAGAAATATGGTGGCTGGAGGATGTGCATCGACTCAAGAGCGATCAACAAGATAACCATTAGATACAGGTTTCCATTTCCGAGAATGGATGATCTCATGGATTGCCTGAGTGGGGCAAATTATTTTTCAAAGATAGATTTGAAGAGTGGATATCACCAGATTCGCATGAGAGAGGGTGATGAATGGAAAACAGCATTCAAGACAAACAAAGGTTTGTATGAATGGCTAGTCATGACATTTGGCTTGACGAATGCATCGAGTACCTTTATGAGGCTGATGAATGAAGTCCTGAGGAAATTCATTGAAAAGTTCGTCATTGTGTATTTGGATGATATAATGATTTACAGTAAGTCAGTGGCAGAGCACTTGAAGCATTTGGCTATAGTGATGAAGAAGCTACAGCAGGAGAAGCTGTTGATTAATATGAAGAAATCATCATTCATGAAGACATAGATCATTTACTTGGGTTTTGTTATTTCGGTGAATGAATTGAGAATGGATCCGGATAAGGTGGAGGTAATTAAGAATTGCCCATCACCGAGAAATATTTTTGAGGTGAGGAGTTTTCATGGTTTGGCTAGTTTCTACCGGAAA
The DNA here is from genome assembly GCA_000966675.3 of Picea glauca. Lineage (NCBI taxonomy): Eukaryota > Viridiplantae > Streptophyta > Pinopsida > Pinales > Pinaceae > Picea > Picea glauca. The sequence continues at coordinate 1,153,077 of JZKD02S0756544.1, read as the reverse complement.
TTCATAAGGAATTTCAGTGGAATTAGAGGAGCGATGATGGATACAGTGAAGAAGTGGCATAAATATTTTCACTGGACAACAGAGGATGAGAAGAGATTCAATCTATTGAAGCGAAAGATAACGGAACGACCGATGTTGGGGTTGATGGATTTCCAAAAGACATTTCAGGTGAAATGTGATGCAAGCGGGTTTGCCATAGGAGCAGTCTTGAGTCAAGAGGACAGGCCGGTTGCATATTTCAGCGAGAAGATGGATGAGGTGAAACTGAAATACTCCACAAATGATAAGGAATTCTATGCCATTATACAGGAAATGAAAAAGTGGAGGCATTACTTGATCCCAAAAGAATTTGTATTGTACAGTGATAATCATGCATTACAGTTCGTGACTGAACATGAGAAGTTGAATCAGAAACATGCAAAATGGGTAGAGTATATGCAGAATTTCACATTTGTGACTAAACGCATTTCGGGTATTGCTAACAAAGTGGTTGATGCTTTGAGTAGGAAGTGTTTGTTGCTGCAGGAGTTCCGAATCAAAACATTGGGTTTTGATAATCTCAGGGACATGTACGCAGGAGATGTAGATTTTGCGGAAGCGTATGAAGCAACTGAGAATCCAGTTCTCAGAGATAGAAGTCCTTGGATAGATTATATGATCCAGGAGGGGTTGTTGTTCATAGGCAATAAATTGTGCATTCTGAAATGCTCCATGAGGGAGAACTTGTTAAAGGAGAAGCATAGTGGTGGATTAGCAGGACATTTTGGCCATGAAAAAACATTCGCGAAGCTGAATGAGTCATATTTTTGGCCAGGGATGTGAGCAGATGTCAAGAGATTTGTTGACAGATGCAGAATTTGCCAGCATTCGAAGGGAAGGAAGCAGAATGCAGGGTTTTATCAGCCATTACCCATACCAGAGAGGCCATGGGAGGCAATCAGCATGGATTTTGTATTGGGGTTACCAAAGACACAAAGGGGTGTTGATTCCATCTTTGTGGTAGTGGATAGGTTTTCTAAAATGGCACATTTTATCCCATGCCAGAAAACCAGCGATGCGACTCACATCGCAAATCTTTTTTTCAAGGAGGTCATTCAACTTCATGGATTACCGAAAACTATAGTTTCAGAGAGGGATAGCAAATTCATAGGGCATTTTTGGAGGACCTTATGGAAGAAGATGGGAACTAACTTGGAGTTTAGTTCTGCTTATCATCCTTAGACGGATGGGCAAACATAGGTGGTGAACAAAGGTCTGGGAGACTTGCTGAGAAGCTTGGTGACAGAGCACCATAGAAACTGGGATAGCATATTTCCATAGGAAGAGTTCGCATACAATGACTCAGTTAATCAGAGTACAGGAAAAAGTCCATTTCAGATTGTGTATGGGATGCATCTGAGAGGAGTTTCTGAACAGAGGGATTCAAAATAGACTGCGACTAGAAGCGCTAGTGCAGAATAATTTGTTGAGGCAATGGAGGAACTTCACGACCGAGTGAAGCAACGACTGATAGATTCAAATCAGTAGTATAAGCGCAGAACAGATCAACATCGGAGACAACTTCAGTTAGAAGTTGGTGATTTAGTTCTGGCACACTTGAAAAAAGAAAGGTTCCCGAGGGGAACATATAATAAGTTAAAGATGAAGAAAATCGGTTCATGCAAGGTCTTGAGAAAATTCGGAGAAAATGATTATGAGATTGAGTTGCCGGATGGCATCGGAATATCTCTGATATTTAATATTGCAGATCTATACCCATACAGAGCTGGAGAAGCAGAGACTGGAGATGAGGAGCCAGTGATCCAATGGATAAAACAATTTCCAGTTGAAGAAAAGCTGCAGATGGAGTGCATACTGGACAAGAGAGTGGGTAAGAAGACCTGAAGGAAGGAATACTTCGAGTACCTGGTCAAGCGGAAGAATCACCCAGTGGAAGATGCCAACTGGGAGACTGAAGCTGAGATACAGAAGCATGGATAGACCATGCAGGAGCTCATGGACAGGAGCCCATGAAAGTTTTCAAGCTGAGGAGTATGATGCAAGAGCATCGCCAGCACATCAAGCGAGCCAGCGGGGAAGCGGAGGACAGCTGGACAAGCCAGCACAAATTTTTGAAAATGCTTTGGAAATGTTGCATGATATTAAATGATTCATTTAAGAGGAGGCGCCTTTGTATATTGTAATGGGCCTTGAGCAGATATCTCTCGTCCTTAGGTAGATAGTCGGAATTTATTATAGTTAATGCTGGTAGATAGGATTTTAATTCTAGATTTGATAGTTTAGAGTCCAAGAGGGAAAACAGATATAGACACCCTCATTGTATTATTGTAACATTAGCTTGAGAAAGAATTAATAGGAGCAGGAAGAGAAGAGCATGCAGAGAACTATGTATGAAGAACACCCATGTACAGACATTTGAATTAATAGAAGAAAGCCTTGATTCAAATTCATGGTTTGTGTTGTTTCTCTGTGTATTGATGCTATGCTCATGAATATTTGCTTCCAATTATACATTTTCTTTTATATGTTGTTTATGTGATTTCATGTATGAATTGAAGTCTAAGAGGGTGAAAGGATGAGTTTCAATCGTTTCTCTAATTGAGCCAGAAGATTCCTGCAAAGGAGTGCGGTCAAATTGTCTGTAAGGAGTGCGTTGACAGAAGGGTTCGATTTGAGATAGATTTTGTTCTTATTTCCTCAAAGGTGCAGTTAGGCACAGTGCCATGCAAGGAGTGTGCAGGCCAGTTAAATGTCTCAGAGTTGCGATTCTGAGCTAAGTATCGAAATACTACTGCAGCAGGAGTGCGCAGAGTCGAGAGACTTCAACACTCAGTCGAGGTTGGAGAGTTGTCGCAAGGAGTGCGTGAAAATAATTCTCTTTTCTAAGAGACTGAATTCGAGAACAAGCTTAGGATAAATAGGCCTTTGAATCCACTAAAGGATAAGCGCAGGGAAGTTGGTCCTGAAAGTTTAAGGAAAGTGTTACAGGTTAGCGAGCAGGCGGACAAGTTCGGTGGAAGAACCCGTCATCAATTTGGTGGCCTAAGGATAGGAGAATGGGCAGACGAAATCCTTTGAGGAGGTTTTGCGAAGTTCCGTGGGCCATTAAATCTCCTGGAGGTGCCAAGAGGAGCGTAACCATTGATCCGTGCCATAGGAGCCGTCGAATCTACACGTGGCATCGTGTATCGGGGATTCGTAAGTCGAAGCTCCAAATTTGTGCAATGAGTATTGCGATATCGCGATCCGCGATATTCCGATAAGATCAGAACTTTCCATCATGTGAGATGCATTTTAGGAGATCCTGAGGAGTCGAGGTTCAGAGAATCGGGGTTTCTAAGTACAGGAAACACTTGTTTCTTGAAATCGTGAAACGCGATAACCCGACGGAAGGGTTGTGTGGGGCCACTGCACAAGATAGTGGAGAACAGGTGGCAGAGTATCGGAGATCGGATAAAGGAAAGTCCCGATCCCATCGACATCTAGATTTGCAATCCCGCGAATTCCAAAATCTTGATAGAGGTAACAAGGAGTTGAAGAGAGAGCCCACACGTGCATCAGAGTTTCGTTGCATCGAGTATCGGGAGTCGGAAAATTAAAGTGCATGAAATCGCGAGTAGCAAAACTGCGATAAGAGAAGTCCCAATAGATATGGGAAGAGGTCAGTGTTGACTAAGGCATCAGATCTCGGGGATTTGAGAGCCCAGTGATCGACCGTTAGACTCGCGAAGTCGCGAGTCCCGATTCCTCGATAAGTTAAGAAAGGGGGGGATCGCGTGAAGAGAGAACCTGTGGGGCGCAGATTTCCCGATAGGGAAATAGAGGAACCTTGGAGTTCTTCGGGCCGAGAAGAAAATAATATCCTGTGTGAGTGGGCGTGCTCCGAGGAGTGCGGCTGCAACACCTCTCCAACACCTTCTCTGTGTACTCATCCTGAGACAATGTCAGTTTACGATTTTTCCTGTCTCTTGTTATTCTCATACCAAGGATTTTCTTTGCAGCACCCAAATCCTTCATCGCAAATGAATTGGATAATTTCTTCTTGAG
>JZKD02S0756544.1:1082059-1130967 GCA_000966675.3 Picea glauca | reverse complement strand
ATTAAATAAAAATAAAAGTAATAAAAGAAAAAAAAAATTTGGGCTTGAGACCCAAACCCTAACTATTGCATAAAATTTCATGATTAAATACCAAACTACAAGTCACAATACAAGTTCTGATTTAATCAGCAGATCTACGTCTAGCGCTAAGCAACGAAGAGAATAGCATACACAACGCACCTGCATCAACACACAAGTCAAAAAAAAAGTAATACAAAAAATATTGGACCGAGGGACAATCTTTGAGTTATTGTAGCCAAGCCAACACACATGCATCAATATACAAGTCAAAGGACAACACCCAAGCTCATGTACAAGGTTACATGGTGGAGAAACCCATGAGGAGTTATAATTTAATCGACATACCATACAATCCAACGCCCTTGAGCGAGCACCGAAAATAAGACGGTAACCCAAAAAAATAAAATTGTCTCGACATTATATTTAAAACACAGTTCACATCATTTGAGTATTTCAAACCAAATTCCAAGCCGCCAGGAAGGAACCACGACGATCCAACGAGTCATCCATTATGCACTATGCATCAGGTATTCAAGAGAAGCCTCCACTACGCATGAGACCAAGCACCAAAGCGCATGTATCGAGTACCAAAGCGCATGTATCAAGCACCAATCCACATGTATCAAGCACCAAAAAACTGTGTGTGAGACCAAGTTTTGAGCGTGAATACTAAGTGCAAGCCTCGAGGAAGGAAGAGCTCACGAGGGGATTTTTATTTGCTAAATGCACCAGGCACAACATACAACACACAGCCCAGCGCACCAAGCGCTAAACTTACAAGAGGATATCCTTGGGCTATTAGCCGCACTATCAGACGTAGGGAGGAGCCCGCAAGCCAAGGGAGGAGCCCATGGGCCTTTACAAAAGTAACACATCAAGCATATTACACACAGGCCAAGCTCGATATAAAAAAAAAATGAGTGGGGATCATGGGTTTTGAACTCGCGACTGGTAGCGAAGTTGACGCCCAAACCAAGACAAGAACCTGCAAGACAATACCAAAATGGTTGGACACACAAATCCAAGAGAGAATATAAGAATACAAAAAAGAGAAAACAAAAAAATAGATAAGGAAGTCATAAGAGACTTGGGTAGCTTGCTCAGGCTTGAAGGCCTCCATCCTTGGCCTCTTTCAAAACAAAAAAAAATAATAACAAACAAAAATGAACCCTCCACCTCGAGTTGCATAGGAAGAGGTGGTCTGAAAGGAATGAGAAATGATTGGGAGTAAGGGAGGATTAGGGTTTTAGGTGATAAGAGCCCGAGAGGGCACATGGGCTTCATGTGTGCATGACTAATTTTTTTTTTTTTTAATTTTAATTTAATTTAATTTAATTTAATATTTAATTTTTATTATTTATTTGTTTTATAAATTGTATTTTGATTAAAATCTAAATTGTTTTTTGATTAGTTTATTTTAATTTCTTTTATTAGTTTCAATTTTAAATCCTTTTTTTTTAATTTTTAAATAATTATTTATGAATTTTAATTTTATTTCAATGCTTTAATAATAGTAATGAATTAATTAGTAATCGAATGATTAATTAATTAGATGTGTAATTAACATTAACATATTTAAAAATATTTAATGATTAACATAACATTACGATAGTAATAAAATTTATTTTTTTGATTAAATTTCTGTTGGAGTGGATGAGTTTTGAACTAGCGACCTATCCACTGAATATAGAGCTTTCACGATAGACCATACACCACTGTGCCATGATAGTAATGATAGGTTAAATGTGTTGATCACATGCGAGAGAGTAATTAGTTTCCTTAAGTGAAAACATCTATCTTAGAGGCTTTTGACACTGACCTAGCCACTTCCCCTAAAGAGAGTAACGTCTGTTTACAGACAAGTAAAAAAAACTTATGCCTAACCCTGTTTTGAAGTTTAAGTTGCAGAAATGTGAATTGCCTTAGACTCTCCCTAACAAAATTTTGGTTGATGCAGATTCAATTATGCAGGATGGTTAGGACTTGAGGAAATCGAGGCAGAGGGGCATCGTCATGGGGACCGCCAGTGTCGCCACCACCATTTCTTGAATTAGCTCTCTTTCCGCGGTCTTTGGAGGCCATAAATGAGACTCTAAAGGGGCGTCAGCCAGTAGGGATCAAAGTGGAGCTCCCACCACCATATGGAATGGGTAATCCTGAAGCATCAAGGGATTCACGGGGAGGGCCTCCACTCGAAGACATCACTATAGAACTGCAGAAGATTAAACTTCCAGAGTTCACCGGGGGTCGTTCCAGTGAACGTGCAAAGGCATGGTTGGAAGGAATGACAAGATGTTTCACCTTAAGAGACTATGCTTCCACATCAAAGGTGAAGAAAACAATATTTCACTTAAGGGACAGTGCCTTGAACTGGTGGGGAAACCTAGAGAGGAAGTTGCACCTTACCCCAGACACCGTCTCTTGGGAAATTTTTGAGGAAAGGTTTCGAAGGAAATATCTACCAACTTACTATGAGGAACAACAGGTGGGAGAATTTCATGCTCTAGTACAGGGGAATAGGACCATAGAAGAGTACGATATCAGGTTCATGGAGTTGGTGAAATATGTTTCATACATGGATAATGACCAATGACAGGTAGAACACTTTGTCTATGGGTTAAACACTAAGATAAGGGCCATGGTATGTATGTGTAAATTGTCTTCAGTAGTGGAAGAAGTTGAAAATGGATGTTATGCTGAGGAACACATGATATTAAATTGAGGTATGCAATCGACCTTTCCACATCATCCTAGATTCATGGGGAAGGCCCTTAAGACCTTCTCCAGGGAAGTGAGCTCTAGGTGACCTCCTTATGGTAATAGAGTTGCACCAAGGACAACTACTACATGTATTTCAATGGCAGCAAGTGCAACATCCCACTCATCACCAACGACACAATCAGGCTCACGACCATCTCGGGGAGCACCTATTAGGGGCAAGGGTTCGAGGGGAAGGAACTCATTTCAGAGACCATCACAGAGCAGTGCACAGGTTCAATCTCATGTTACATGTTGGGGATGTGGAGGACCCCATTACCAGTGTGACTTCCCAGAGTTGCAAGAAGGATTTGCACATAGAGAAGGAATGGCCCCGATGGGAAGAGAAAGTGGCAGCCACCAGATTTATGCAATAGTTAATAATCGCCAGGAAAAACATCAATCCATGGTGGTGGAATCATCAGGTATGCTAAATCATATCAACGTTAAAATTTTATTTGATTCGGTGCTATAGATAGTTTCGTTTCACCATCTGCATTAGAAAAGAGTGGGTTGGCAGCCTACAAGCACAACGACTTTAAAAATGTCGAGATGGCTTCGTGGGAAAAACAAGTGGTAGGAACAAGCGTTGACAATTTTCTAGTGGACCTGGGAGTGTGTACTACCAGGTTGAAGGTATACGTCACTGCTCTCGGGACATATGGCCTAATCATTGGAATGGATTGGTTAGAAGCTCATCGAGCTATGGTAGATTGTTTCACAAAAAGGGTGCTTTGTATTGACGATGAAGGAAGGCCAGTAGATATCCACGGTGTACGGAGAAAGGTGTTTCTACGCTTTATCTCAACTATGAAGGTTAAGTGGTGCATGAGGCAAGGGTGTTGAATTTATGTAGTGGAAGCAGTGAATTAGAGCAAAGGATCCTCCTTGGATCAGTACTAAGTGATGTCAGAGTTTAAGGATGTTTTTCCGAACGAGTTTCTAGGGTTACCTCCTCAGAGAGAGCTCGATTTTACTATTGAGTTAAAACCTGGTGCAAAACCAATTTCCAAGACTCCGTATAGGATGACAGCGCCAAAAATTTGTAAGTTGCAGATGCAATTGAAAGAGCTACTCGACTTGGGACTAATAAGGCCCAATGTCTCACCTTAGAGTGCACCAGTAATTTTTGTGAATATGAAGGATGGTTCCCTACATTTGTGTATATATTACAGAGACTTGAACTATGCTATAGTGAAAAATAGGTACCCAATGCCATGAATAGATGACCTCTTTGATCAAATGAAAGGAGGAACAATATTCTCAAAAATTGATTTGCGATCAGTGTATCACCAGTTAAGGATTAAGGAAGGAGATATTCCTAAAACTTCCTTTCGAACTTGGTTTGGGGATTACGAGTTCGTTGTAGTACCTTTTGGATTGACCAATGAGCCAGCAGTATTCATGAGCTTCATGAATGATGTATTCTGGAAGTACTTAGATCGCTTTGTACAAGTCTTTTTAGATGATATCCTCATCTATTCCAAGAACAAAAGAGAACATGAGGAACACTTACGAGTGGTGTTGTCCTGCCTTAGAGAGAACAAATTGTATGGGAAGTTGTTGAAGTGTTCCTTATTCCAGTTCGAAATCCTCTATTTAGGTCATATCATTTCCAACGAAGGAATCTCTATGGACCTAGAAAAGGTAAAGGCCATTATGGAATGGCCAGTGTTGAAAAATTCTCACGAGGTAAGAATATTCATGGGGCTAGATGCTTATTATCATAGATTTGTGGAAGGGTTCTCTAAAATAGCGAAACCCATCACCACTTTGCAACGCAAGGGGGTCAGGTATGAATGGACAGAAGAATGTGATAGTGAATTCATCGAGCTTAAGAGGTTACTAACTAGTGCGTCAATTCTATGAGTGACGGATATGGAAAAGGACTTCATAGTCTGCACGGATGCCTCAGAGCAAGGGTTGGGGACCGTGCTAATGCAGGATGGAGGAGTGATAGCTTAGGCGTCAAGGAAGTTGAAGAAACATGAGGATCTTTATGCTACTCATGATTTAGAGTTGGCAGCTGTAATGCTAGCTCTCAAACTTTGGAGGCACTATCTAGTAGGGTGAAACTTTGAGCTCAAACAAACCATCAAAGTTTAAAACATCTCTTCACTAAAAGGGATCTGAATGCCAGGAAAAGGCGATGGAGTGATTTCATGAGTGAGTACGATTTTGGTATTTCATATATGAAGGGAAAAGAGAATGTGGTCATGGATGCCTTGAGTAGGAGACGACGTGTCTCCTCCTCGGTACCCTTAAAAGTCAATATGATGGAATGTTTGTTGACTCAACTCCTTGGAGACAGTTGGTATTTAAAGGTTACCTCAAATCTCCAGAGTGAGAGGCAATTAGATCCAAAGTATGAAGGATATAGTTTGGAAGCACATGGACTATTGAGATATTGAGGAAGGATGTACATCCATGAAGGTTGGGATATTCGAAGCATCATACTGAAGGAATACCATAGAGTGTTTTATTGTGTGCATCCGGGTCTGAAGAAAATGTACACAAACATGAGGAAGATCTTCTTCTGGGTAGGCAAGAAGTGGGATGTAGTCTATTTCATCGCCAAATGCCTAGAGTGTCAACAAGTGAAATCCAAGCACCATCATCGGACAGGTCTCCTACAAACACATGATGTTCCTATGACCAAGTGGGAAGTCATTTCTATAAATTTTGTTGTGGGGTTGTTGCTCACATCTCATAGACACAATTCCATCCTTCTGATAGTTGATAAGTTAACCAAGAGTGCGCATTTTATTCCGATTAGAGACACTTACAATGTCACTGATGTGGCACGCACGTTTGTAAGTGAGGTCATATGTTTGCACGGTATACCTAAAAATATCATTTCAGATAGGAACTCTAGATTCACTTCTAGATTTTGGAAAAGTTTGCAGTCAACGTTGTGGACTCAGTTGAACTTAAGCACATCTTATCATCCTGAAACGGATGGGAAAACTGAGAGAATAAATCAAGTCATGGAAGACATGCTTAGGATGTATGTCATGGATTATCAAACCCATTGGGAGAAGTACCTACGTTTGGTAGAGTTTTCCTACAGTAACAGTTTTCATAGCTCCATCGGAATGCCACCCTACGAAGCTCTGTATGGAAGGACATGCAGAAAAATGTTGAGTTGGGAAATATTAGAAGACCGAGTAACAATTGGGCCAAATTTGATTCAAGAGATGGAGGAACAGGTGATTCAGTTTAGGCAGAGACTAAAGGAAGAACAAGATAGACAAAAAAGTTATACAGATTCACACAAGACCAACCAAAGTTATAAAGTGGGAGATCAGGTTTTCATTCATATCAGACCCAATAAGAGTACCATTCGGTTCGGGAACGGGACAAAGTTGTCACCTTGATTTATAGGACCGTTCAAAATCCAAGAGAAAATTGGATCCATTGCCTATCGTCTCATACTGCCACCCCACCTGCATAAAACTCATAATGTTTTTCGTGTATCTGTTCTACATCATTATGTTTCTGATGAATCACATAAAATAAATTCGAAGGAATTGCAGGTATTGAATGGAAGAACCCTCACAGTATAACCATTACGCATATTGGACCATAGAATCTGACAGCTCAGGAACCGTCTGATAGACCAAGTTAAGGTCCAGTGGGACAAGTATAGTCCAAGATCTTCTACTTGGGAGGATGCCGAGACATTATGCCGAGATTATCCCTTGCCTTTTTGACCACCTCGAGAATATGTTTCTTGAAGGTTGGGTGTATGTAACACTACCTTTTGACTTAGACATCTAGGATTACCTGAGGCCTGATAACCTTTACTTTCTATTCTCTGTGAAACTATTAATGATACACTTGAACTTTAAAGATGTATGAACCTTTATAAATGTTTAAACGCTATTTGAATGATGATGGATATGATGCAACCTACTATGTGAATGCAAATTCTATAAATGTTTAAATGTCACTTAAATGGTGATGAATATGATGCAATATCTTATGGGAATGTGAAATCTATGAATGTGTAACGTTGTGTGAATGATGACGGATATGATGCAATTTATTATGTAAATGAAAATCTTATGAATGGGTAACATTAATTGAATTATGGGGATATTATGAGATCTATTTCTAAATTGGAAATTTAGACATTAAAGTTGTTGGTACATGAATATTGAATTGAGTTTATGGTAGGATGCATTTACATTATGATAATGCATAGATATGTATGAGTTGGTGTTATAGACTAATTTGTAGGTCAATGGGATATGAAATAGCCAAGAGATAATGGTAATGAAAGTGGATGTCATGACCACCGACCTAGAAACAATATGGTATGAATCTTTGTATGTGAAATTATATTGGTTTGAATGCATAGCTATGATATGTGGACTAGTGCAAGATTTCAGGTGATGAGACTGCTTAAAAAATGAATAAACGATGACAAAATTCGCAGCAACATGGTGACACTGTATATTCCATTGTAGGGTGTGGAACCTAGTCCTATTAGGAGGGGTGGAGACATTTCCCACCGTGTATCACTTGAAACCTGGAGTCATGGGAGTACAGTGTTAGCTCACTCTCCGCTAGACGTGTGATGATGACTGTTAGTTGCATGCTGGGGAAGCTTGGTCAAGATAGTGACACTTCCTCTTATGGGTTCTATTTTGAGTTAGGTCAATATAATTGACACTCCAAGATAGTGCAATAGAGGAAGGATAGGAATGGAATATGGAAGCAAGTTAGGGAGGAAGGATGAGTATAAATAGTTGAGAGTGTATGGAGATTTTCCTTATGGTGGAATTTATTGTTTTTCCTTCTGAAAATAAAATGTGTATATATGTATATTCATACTTATTTAACTAAACTACAATTGTCTAAATAAACATTGTTGAGATAGATTATTGTAATTAAGGTATTTCACAAACAATTGATTGGTTTATTATCTTTTATAAATTAAGTAGTCTTGTTGATTGGATTGGATGCATACAAAAATTACTATAGAGGTGATAGTTATTGTTATTAGTACATGCACAAGACTTCTATGTACTAACTACACATGCATTTCTTGCACATGTACACTAGTATGTATGAGTTTCTTGAGTTACTTACTGATAATGTTGGTTATTGGATATGAATGTGTGAACCATGTGTCTTTTCCCTTGTATCATAAAATACTTTAACTTCAAGACGAATTTTCTTGAAGGGTGCATGTATGTAACAACCCTAAGTAATTAATCAATTTTCATGATTTAAATATTTGTTTAATGTATATTAGTTTAATTAATTAATTGTCCTCGTTAAATATTTTTTGAATGTATATTGGTTTAATTAATTAATTTCATGATTTAATATCTGTTTAATAAAATCCATCTTAATAAATTATTAATTATTATTTATGTATCGAAAGATCAACCCATTAATGAAAAGGGGATAAGGTGGTTGACACCTAATTGAGGGAGGGTAGTTGAGAATTAAATGAAGGAAGAAGGCGATGCATGATGGGAGGGGAGGATAAGGCAAGGGGGAAATATTATTTTGGGGGGATGGTATTACGGGCTTTGTTTAGAGGATCTGTTTGTGGTTTTGTGGAGGAAATTGTTCTGTTTTTGTTGAGGATATTCTTGGAGGTCTATTACAGGGGGCACCAAGGTTGTTGGGGATTTTGGGCTCGAAGTGCGAGGAAACCGCAAGGGTTCCTAGAGATAGGGAGCTGGAGAGGATTTGTTCCTAGCTGGCTGAGAGGAAAAGATTCAGGTTTTAGGTAGTTTCAAGTAGTCTTTAGGCAGTTATCAACAATAGGAAAGAAAATGACAAACTTATTCTTCAAGAGGTATTTTACCAGTAATAATTTTGTCCGAGTGAGAGATATGGTACTAATTTTGTTTGAATTGAAGTTATGATATGTACCTATGTATTGAAATTGTGTAATATGATGAGTAATCTGTTTTGTGACTATTTTGGATTGTATAAAATGATAATTTAATATTTAGTTGGTTAATTTGCTAGAAATTCAACATAAATTAGTTAGATTTGTTGTAATGCAAACATAAATAGAAATTTGATGTCATGTTCAAGAAAGGAAAAGTAATTTAGATTACAATTTTATCATTTAACTTTGAATCCTTAGTAAAGGGTCTTACACTGTGATTTTGCATGTCCCTTACCTCCTCTATGCATCTTCCATGGATTTCCTTTGTATGGAGGTTTCCCTTTGGATACCAATGCAAAATCTGAATTCCAAGACTTGTTATTAAGGTTCTTTCTTCATTCTTCCACATGAAAAATAATACATGTTGATTCATGAAATGTAGGCACTTTTTCCCTAGCTATGAGACCAATGGTAACATTTGATAATCATCCAACATGTCATTCAATAGAATAGTAACTAGATAAGTACTTGATAACTTATAGCCAATATAACCATGATTATATTTAAGTTCTTTGATTCTAGAAAGAACATTACTGATACTTTTGGTTTCCTCGATTTTAATTGAGATTATTTTTGTTTTAAAAAACAACACTCAGTTTGTATTTGTCATCTGGTACAGATATTTAAGTTCTTTCCATGTTTCATTGAATGTTTTGTAGTATTTAATGTGGAGAATGATGTTGTCGTTCACATACATTCTAAGGATTAGCTTGGATTTGGTCTATCATTTCTCCCAATCATGAATTAAGGTTTTTGGATGTGCTAGTTTCACTTCGTCCTAATATGAAATTTCCAAAACATTATACCCTTCCATCAAATTTTGCATTTTAAACTTCCAATGTTCATAATTTTCTGTGCCTTTCTTAGTTGAATCATTTAAATAAAAAAATTATAATGGTTTCTCCATATTCTAAACTCAACACAAATGACAATTGAATAATAAATTTATTCAAAAAAAAAAAATACCTTCGAGATAGTGGTATCAAATAACGACTTCCTTGTTGGATTCTCTCTCTTCTAGGCAACGATTTTGTAGATATGAAACTCACCTAGCATAGGTCTCACATTTCAATTGCTTATCGTTAAAAACTGAATCATCATGATATGCAAGGATAAAAGCAACCTAGAACCTTTTATTTTGGGAGCATCTCCAATATATCCACCATTTTCTAAATCCCGGGAAGAAAACACCACTTTAACTTGTTTCTTTTACTCCTCCACATGAGATACTCCTTCACAAGTAACAACAAAGAAACATAGGTTGTGACTTCTCCAAGAAGGAATTGAAATGCATGTCGTAGTTCATGAATCCTCCATAGACAGGTTCGACGAGCCTCCATTTGTGTGTTATATGGGATCTTGCTTTCTGTTACAAGCTCCTCCACTCTGCGATGAGCTGCTCCATGGATTGGTTTGATGACAAGGAGTTCTATCCTAGTGGAAGATTCATTGTATGTTGTAAATGGACTATTATTGCATTGGGCATCACTCACTCATCTTTAAAGTGTGTTGGAAATAGTAATTACAAGTCGATGAGATTTACGTCTCCACTAATGTTTCAGTCAGTCAGTCTGTCTGTCATTAGTCGGTATGCAAATACAAATTTGTAAGTTTACACAAACTTAGTTTAGTCAGTCGACAAACAAGGGAGTTATTTCATGAAGATTATATTTATGTTTCTCGAGTCCAATTAAGTAGATATAAGTCAGTAGAATTTATTGTCATCTTTATTGTTTAAGTCAATTTTACTTCTACATGAAGTCTCAGTCTTATCTATATATGTCCAAGTCTATAAGAAGTCGATGATATAGAGAGAGGTATAAAATAGAAGAGAAGAAACATAATTATCTTAAGTTAGTTGAAGTAGTATAAGAGCACAAGATTGGTGTATGTTTTGTAAGCTTCATAAGTCCAAGAAGTCATTAGAGCTTAAGCTCGATTCAATATTTTATTTTGTATTAGCGTGTAGTGCCAAGCTTTATTTTAATATAAATTATTTTGTGTGTTAACAATTTCATGAGTATTTATGAGTTTATATGCTAAGTATAGCACTATGTTGTTACCGTGTGAAGAAATCACTTCATTAAGTCTTTTATCATAGTGCATAGTAAATTGTGCAGTTTGTGCACTATGCATCAAGTATTCAGAATTATGTCAAGACGTTTTGTGGCACACAATATTTGTAACTGCACACATTGTATATCCAATATATGGTATCATAGTAGGTTCTATCAGAGAAGGTTGAGAACAGTAGATTATATAAGAACAAGTTCAAGAGCAGTAGCTCTGTAGAAAGGTGAAAATATGGGTTCTACTTCAAATATGCAACCCCCTACTTTTAGAAGAAAGAATTATGAGTTATGGTCCTTTACCATGAAGGAATTATTTCAAGGTAAATATGCATGGGAGAGAGTTAAGAATGGCTATGTGGAACCCATATATCATGCAACATACAATGCCCTCACACAAGCTGATAATGATGCTTTGAAATATCAAAGGAAGATGGATGGAAAGGTGACATACTCCTAAGAGTTGCATCAGAAAATAAATACAAGGAAGAATGTGACATATTCCAAATGTCTTATCAAGGTAGGGAGAAAGTCAAGACATCAAAACTACAAATTCTTAGCAGATATTTTGAAACTCTGTCAATGAAAGAAACAGATTTAGTAGATTCCTTTTATACCCATGTTATTGTCTTGATAAATCATATTAAATCTCATGGCTAAACCATATAAGACAAACAATTTGTGGAGAAGGTACTTATGAGTCTTCCTCCTAAATTTGACACCCTAGTTGTGACTCTAGAAGAGAGAAAACATCCGAGTCAATTTAGCCTAGATGAAATGAAAACTACCCTCATTAATCATGAACACAGATTGAATGGGTCAAGTATCTCATTAGAGAATTCATTTTCCATGCAGTCATCTATAAGTCGTGGAAGAGGAAGGGGTAGAGAAAACTCTAGAGGAAAAGGAGGAAGTTCTATCAGAGGTGGATGCAATAGCAGTCCTAGAAATACTGGTGGAAGAGGTCAAAACCAAAATACTAATCATACAAGTAGTCAAAGAACTAACAAACTAAATATTAAGTGTCATTAATATAAAGAAATGATAATACAGCCTGAGTGGGCCTAATGGTTAAGAACATGTGTTTCCTGTTAAGAGGTCACAGGTTCAAATCCATAGGGGGTAGGGTATGTATACCTTTGTAGACTTTACCGGTCAAATCGCTGGGCAGACGGGTGTCCCTTATCCCACAAACAAGGGGGTCTCATACACCAATTTGGTGTGTTGGCTTGGCCGTGACCTTAAAAATAGATTATTATTATTATTATTATTAAAAAGTATGGACATTATGCATATGAGTGCAGAAAGAGAGGTATAATCAGAACAACCAAGGACAAGATCATTCAAACAACACAAATAGTCCCTCCATTCCTATGTTTATGGCGCATGTTGAAGCAATACAAATAGTATCACCAATTGAATGCAATGTTGCTCAAGAAAGTCACTATGATATATGGTATCTACATTTGGGTTGCAATAATCACATGACATGAAACATATAATTGTTTTCTAGTTTGGATAAGTTAGTCCAAACCAAGGTTACACTTGGAACAAATATCCAAGTCATTGTCTGATGTATATTTTAACTAAACAAGGAGAAAAAAAGTTTATGCCTGATGTATATTATTTTTCTTGTCTGAAGCATAATTTGATGAGCACAGGAAAATTGTTACAAAAAGGATACATAATCTATATGGAAGATAATCATTGTGTGATTATGGAAAGATATCCAAGCAATCAACTTATTGCAAGAATCCATATGACTCGTAAAAGAATATTCCTATTGAAATTCAAGCCAACCAAGAAGAAAAATGCAGTGTTAGGTGTTGGTAAAGAAAAAGATGCATAGTTAGACATTGAATTTACAACAGAAGGTGGGCACATTTCCAATGAAGGAAATAGTGCGCGTAGTATCATGAAAGGAGAAAGTGGTACAAAACTATAGGAAACATTTCAATATAAAGTACAAGATTATTCTTGGTTATGGCATTTCATTTTTGGACATTGAACTTTGGAGGTTTGAAGCTGCTGCTACACACAAGGGATATGGTAAACATTTTTCCATTGATTGAAAAACAAGAAAGAATATGTGAAGGTTGTATTTTTGGAAGGCAACGTAGACAATCATTTACAGTTGGAAACTCATATAGAGAAAAAGATCCAATAGAAATAGTACATTCAAACATTTTTGGACCAATGAATACACCATCTATAGGAGGCAATACATATTTTATGACATGTGTTGATGATTTCTTAAGAAAGACATGGATTTAGTTCCTAAAACACAAATCTGACACGTTGTGTTGTTTTCAGCGGTTTAAATTACTTTTGGAGAAGCATAGTGGTTATTACATCAAGTGTATAAGAACTGATAGAGGAGGAGAATATATTTCAAGATAATTTCAAACTTTTGTAAAGCTCATGGCATCTACAAGCGATTTATCGTGCGATATACACCACAACAGAATGGTGTCGCAGTAAGAAAGAACATAACCATCATGGATATGGCGCACTGTATGTTGGTAGCCAAACACTTCTCAAATGAGTATTGGACTAAGGTAGTAGCAACTGCAATATACATTATGAACAAATGTCCAGCAAAGAGTGTGAAGAACAAAGTTCCTCAAAAATCGTGGACACGTATGAAGCACAATGTGGCACAATTACAAGTTTTTCATTGTGCCACATATGCACATGTTCTAGATAAGCTAAGAAAGAAGCTATATAACAAAGGACATAAATTTATATTTGTTGGCTACTTTGAAGAAACAAAAGGTTACAAGTTGTATGATCATGTCGCAAGGAAATTCATAATCATATGCAATGTTTAGTTCGTGAAGAATGAAGCATGGAATGGAATCATATAAAAGATAGTCATAATTATTTATTTTATTGGGAATGATCATACAAAAGAAGAAGTGGTTCCAACACCATGTAAAATTTAATGCACAGTTCCTTCCACTCCTGAAACTATGACACAAATCATAGAATAAAGTACTCCAGTGAGATTTGTAGGTGCACAGTCTACACCTAGAGCGCAACAAACTCCAACAAACAGTCCAAGTAATTCTGCATCTCTACATCCAACATTAGAAAGTCTATTATCAATAAATACAATAAGTCGATGCCTATAATGACGACACAACAAATTCATTGTTATTTATTACTCTGTTTTCACAAATAAATGATCCATTAACTTTTGAAGAAGCTATCAAAGAAGATGTATGGGCACAAGACATGGATGAGGAAATCAGATGCATAGAGAAACATCCTACATGGAAATTAGTAGATGTACCTGAAGACACGGATTTGATAAGTGTCAAGTGGATCTATAAAACTAAGAAAGATGCATATGGAAATGTGCAGAAACCCAAGGCAATGCTAGTTACAAAAGATTTTTCACAACAACATGGAATTGATTTCAATAAAACATTTGCATCAATTGTGCGCATGGACATAGTTAGAACGTTGTTAGCCATTGTTGCGTAGAACAAATGACCATTTTATCAAATGGATGTAAAGTAAACATTTTTTAATGGAAATTTATAAGAAGAAGTATATGTGGAACAACCACAAGGCTATGGGATTCTAGGACAAGAAAACAAAGTGTATAGATTGAAGAAAGAACTATATGTATTAAAGCAATATCCCACAACTTTCTGCAGTCACATAGATTCCTATCTCACACAAAATAGATTTCAGAGAAGTGAATGTGAGCCAACATTGTACATCAAAGCCAATCAACAAGGTAATATGTTAATTGTTGGCTTATATGTGGATGATTGTTTTTTTACAGGTGATTTTGGCATAGACTAATTTAAGATAGTCATGAAGGATGAATTTCAAATGATTGATTTGGGGCTTATGATATATTTTTTGGGTATTGAAGTTCAACAGTCCAAAGATTGTATATTTATTTCACTATCTAATTATGTGCATGAAAATTTGAAGAGATTCAATATGATAAATGCCAAAGCAACCCCAACACTTGTCATAACATGATTGAAATTAAGTAAGGAAGATGAAGGGTCCAAGGTGGATCCCATACTGTTTAAAAGGTTGGTAGGCAGTGTTATGTATATGACAACAACAAGGCCTGATATTATGTATGGCGTGAGTGTGATTTCAAGTTTCATGGAAACTCCAAAATAATCACATTGCAAGGGAGGAAAGAGAATTATGAGATATGTGAATGGAACAAAATATTTTGGCATTAAGTATTCTACTTCAGAATATTTCAGACTTATTGGATACACTGACATTGATTGTGGAGGAAACATACATGACAAGAGAAGTACCTTTGGGTACACATTTCATTTTGGAACAGGTATGGTATCATGGGCATCAAGGAATCAACCCATAGTAACTCTTTCTTAAGTAGAAGGAGAGTACATTGCAACTACAAGTGCGGCTTGTCAAACAACTTGGATGAGAAGAATGTTAAAAGATTTGTTGTAGAAACAACATGAACCAACTACAATATTTTGTGACAACAATTCAATCATCCTGTTATCAAAGAATCATGTGTTTCACAAGAAAACCATGCATATTGATACAATGTATCATTTTATCAGAAAATTAGTGAATAACAAAGAGGTTTGTTTAGAATTTTTCAGTTCAAAATAACAAGTCACATATATTTTCAAAACCGCTTTAGCAAGAGATGCATTTCAACATCTGGGTAGTAGTTTGGGAGTTTGCACAATAACAAATGTTTGATAGTATATGCCAACTCAAATTTTTGTAATCCCACCTAATTATAATTAAGGGGGAGGGTTAGAAATGCTAATTATAATTTGATGAGATTTACGTCTCCACCAATGTTTTAGTCTGCCAGTCAGTTCTATATATGTCTGAATCTGTAAGAAGTCAATGATGTAGAGAGTGATAGACAAGAAGAAACAATTTGGATGAGAAGAAACAACAATAGCTTAAGGTAGTCGAAGTATTATGAGAGCACAATATTTGTGTATGTTTAATATGTTGCAGAAGTCCAAGAAGTTATTGAAGCTCGATTCAGTATTATATTTTGTATTAACATGCAACGCCAAGTTTTATTTTAATATAAAGTATTTTGTGTGTTAACAATTTCATGAGTATTTATGAGTATATATATAGTAAGTATAGAACTTTTTTATTACTGTGTGAAAAAATCACTTCATTAAGTGTTTTATCACAGCGCACAATAAATCATGCAGTCTTTGCATCACACGGTAAGTCTTGAGAATTCTGTGAAGAAGTTTTGTGCTGCGCAGTATTTGTAACTGTGTTGCGCAGAGTAGTATGTGTGCTCTAGATCCGAGAAAATGTACAACATATTCCAAAACGACATACAACACTAACTCTACGTCCTTATAGCTTCTGCAGTAATGACAATTTTTATTCTCGACAGCAACTGGTCTGACATTAAGTATAAAATGCATAAATTCATAACACTATGCTCACACCGAAGTTGAGACAAATAGTCTCACTCACACTCTGTACATTACATGGAAGCGAATTACATATATATGAAATTAGACAAATCAACGAACTCCGAACAAAATGAATGTGATAAACATCCTTACTAAACTTAGACATTCTAGAATTATTTTTCTAACAATATACTAAATTTTAACAATATACTAATTTATACATTATACTACATTCTAACAATATACTAATTTATACATTTTTTGATAATTTCTATCTAAAATCCCTTTTAAAATTAGTGGAAAAATTCTATAATTTGAACGGGTGTTTTTTCTTTCAAACACATAATTTTTTTGTTGCTTCTACATTCAATCCACACCCACAACTTAGTGAATATGAAAATACAACAATTTTTTTTTATATTACTCAAACCCAACTCCTCTTTCCTTACGAGAATATAAATCTCTAGAATTTTCACCATTTATTCTTTTAAACACATGATTTTTTTTGTTACTTCTACATTCAATCAACACCCACAACTTAGTGAATATGCAAATACAACAAACCTTTTTTATATTACTCAAACCCAACTCCTCCTTCCTTATGAGAATATCTATGTACTATCAAATTATTAATAATTTAGAAGCAAGTCGACATGGCTACTGATCATTTCCTTTCTCCTCAATTATTAACAACAACAAAAAAAAAATTATTCTACAATTAAATTGTCATCCATATCCTTCCATAAATTGAGAAAATATAAACCCAGAACCACAAATTAAAAACTTTGGACTCAAATCAAGTTTCAAATCCAGTTTTACACCTGCACTCACAATAAACATAGTAGGAAAAAAGTTAATGCCATCCATCTTTTAACGAAGAGATGTGTTTGCAATTTTGTTTGGGCTAGCCTACGATCTCCATCTCATACAACGTTATTCATACATTTTATTGCATTAAACAAAAGTTAGTGCTTACATGACCTAACAAAATTAGTTTAATGGAATATACGCATTCCGAACACCGTTTTACTGTTACAAAAGATAAAAGGTAAGAGGCTTTAATGTTCAGTTATAAAAGTTAAAATGGAAACATTAATATATAAAGATTACTTGGTGGAGGATTTAAAGTTTTTCTCTTTAAGTTAGAAAGGAAATCTTACAAAAGTTAAAAGGTAAGAGGCTAGTTGCAAAAGTTAAGAGGATATATTAAGATATACATGTAAGTTGGAAAGGAAATCGTACAAAATTTAAAAGGTAAGAGGCTTTAATATCTAGTTTCAAAAGTTTAGAGGATATATTAATATATAAAAATTACTTGATAGGGTTGTGTCGGACAATTTGTAATTTTTTAAGCGTGTTAACTTTAATATATAAAAATTACTGCGTGTATTGGACATTTTACTGTTTGTATTGGACAATTTACGTGTTTATTAATGCATGTAAGTTAACTTTGACAGATATAAAAATTACTTGGTGGACTTGTATTGATAATTTATCAGCAACCGCCCTTTTCWTTCCCATGCGCTCCCTGCAKACCCTYCGATGGYATTCACTAGTGGTTARAGCGCACTCAYTAGTGATGTGCRAGGGAGGATATCTCTTATTATTAATGGGAAAAAAAGRGTGAAAGAAACCWCTAACGCTATTGGACATTCTTARWATTTACATAGATTKTTGGTGTCGTGGAGGAGACAAAGAAATTTCACTTTATATTTGGATAGACACGCCATGGCTGATAGACCGACGCAAATTTGACAAGGACGTTTATATTTTKTCATATAAATTGACTCTCTCCCTTGGCTATTTAGCAAATTGAAGCAACAASTATTTGCTCGTGCAAATTGTTTCTCCTCCCTGCCTGAATAGAAGAGTTTGCAAATAACTTTAGATATCATGGCGAACCAGCTTAGACGCGTTGGAGTTCTGACCTTTGCATTTCTTGTTAGTGTTGCTCTTTTTCATATAGCAGTGTCTCCTGGCCGTTCTAAGAGCTCGATGACCGTTACTACAAAAAGTAAGGGGTTTTCATCAGTGCTGATAACATGATTAGCATATTAGTTTAAACCTAGTTTTAATTCTGGATTTTTCATATTAAAATATCAAAAATATCACAATAAATTGAGATGTAAATTTCAGTGTTAGAAGTTAATATAAATTTAGAAACAGATTTATATGTATATATTTTAAGTAGGAAAAGATTCACATTATTTAATATTATTGGCTTAGTTTTTATTGATACAATTTTAAAAATACTTTGAGATGTAAATTTCAGTGTTAGAAGTTAATATAAATTTAGAAACAGATTTATATGTATATATTTTAAGTAGGAAAAGATTCACCTTATTTAATATTATTGGCTTAGTTTTTATTGATACAATTTTAAAAATACTTAGTAGAAAGACTAAAAATTCTGTAGACAAAATTTGGCTATTTAAAATAACTTACTGATAATATTCAGTAAGATTGATTTTCTTAAAAAAAAAAAAAAAAAAAAATCCCTTTTATGTTAATCTGTTAACTTATTTTCTTATATTCTAAAAAAACTTTTAACTAATCATAAACAATAAACCATATAAAATTATACTCCAAAACCAAAAAACAATTTTAACATAAAAACACAAATTCCTTTCATTTTAGTTTAACCTATTAACTTGCTAGAGATTTTTCTAATTAAGTTTTTTTTTTAAAAACCTTCAGTATAAAAGTAGTTTGGTTGTTGCTAATTACACCTAAAAACCTACACTTATGAATAGTTTTAGTCATCCAAATAAATCAATTAAATCAATGATTATGATTTCAACTACTAACTTCCTAACTAACTTTCATTTTATGACCACTGTTTCATTTTATAGCTGCATTTTTTTTTTTCTGAACCAGCCAGCCTAAACTAACCAGCCATGGGTTTGCGGCTGTGCTAGTCATATAATTTTTAATACATGCTTAGGTACCCTAAATTTAGCGTCATATGTTACACATACACATGGTCATGTTAAAATATATATAATGTGTAAGTTAAAATATATATAAATGCCCTTCAGATTTCTTGATACGATCAACAATTTATACATTATATTTATTTATTCCGTTATGATATTATGGAGTCAATATCTGAGATGTTTTTTTGTTTGATATATTATTCTCTAATTGATTGGAAACAGGAACTAGAGGGCAGGAAATGGTGGAAGTTAAACAGTACCGTCAAAGAAAAGATCAAGCTGCTGTTTCATACTCGAATCTGCACCAACGAGCTCCGCCTAAGGTTTTTCTTCAACACAATGAACAAATTATTCCTATTCTGAATCCTTATTCTGATTCGTTCTTAATTCGTCTTACTACTTACTAGTTTCAGGACAGCGGTTATCATCAACGTGGTGCTGTGGGCCAACCTGAAAGTGAAAGAGAAAATGGAGGATCACGAATATTATCATCCAGAGACAGAGAGATCGAACGCAAAATATTTTACTGCAAAAGAGAGATACCAGGGGGGCCAGATTCTCAACATCACCACCGCTGCATTAGCAATTAAATAAGACAAAATAAGGGTACTAGTAGAATAAATGCATGTAAGCATCAGACTGGTTAGATTCTATTCGGGAAGTGGTAGGAGGTCATTTTAGTCTGAGAAATGATTTTGATCTTTCAACTGAAAGGATATTTGGATTCCCGGTTTCAACTAGTTTGTTCTTGCCTACATACTATAGCTAAAAGCATAAATAATAAATGCAGACAGTGTATACTTTACTTAAGACCCTTGTTTTGTTTGCTAGAAATAAAATTGCATACTCTCAGTTTTGAAAATCCTCGGACTATTTCAGGTTTTTCCATGCAACTTTCGAGTGATTCATATTTCTAACAGCGAAGATACATGACAAGATAGATGAAAAACAGTTTTGTCCTCTTTTCTACATATATTGTTATAGACTAAATTTAATAAGTGGATAGATGGATAGAATTTTGAGAAATTTCTTTTTCAGGAACGAATTTTGCTCATTGAAAATAAAATTATACTCTCCCAAAACGCATTCCCAAAATATTGAGTTCGTTTATTTATTATCTTACTCCAATAAATAAAAATTATATAAAAATAGAAAAAATAAACTAAAAATATTACATAGACTTTCCATATGTCTAATAAAAAAAATTTGCTATTAACATGGATCATTCTTACTAACTTTCATACTTTTAATTGTCTATAGACTGCCTTGGAAGATTATATTGACGGAATTAACTCCAATTACATTAATATATGGCAATGAGGATTTAGATTCTCAAGCCCAAAGGAATGCCACAGAGAAAGAACCAAATATGGAGAGGACAAAACGATGAAACGTAGCTATTCAAGCTTAACGAAATTTTGAAATTCAATTATTAACAAAGTTTCAAATTCAAAAGACGGCGCAAAAACTATTTCTGCCTATTTCTGCCCTTCCAATATCTTATTCTCCTATTCCACCGTTGGAAATGATGGTTACAGGAGATCATGGCAACCCAAACTGATGTCCCGCTAACTTATGTTTTCTCTGACATCCTACATCAACACAGACCAGATAAAAAGGACATAGTTTGAACTTTAAAGCATCATTAATCTCCATATATTAATGGGACGCTTTAACATGGCTATGTTGGAGATATTAGTTATAAGTAGTGAGATTTAAGTCTCCTCTGACCCCGTCTGTCACGGCAAGTAAAGGTGTTATTCATTTTGTCACGACACCCAAGAGAGTTATTAAATGAGCGGATCTTTAATATTTTTCCAGAGTTGTAAATCAGATACCAATATCGAATTTATTGGTGTCTTAAATGTTTAAAGTTGGAGAAGTCTGACAGAACAAGCTCTGTTTCTAAAGTCTACAGAAGTTGTTGGAGCCAAAGCTCTGCAAAATATTATGCTTTATAACAACCCGCAACATCGAAGTTGGTAATATATTAAGTATTTGTGTTATGATATATTTATAGTATTTTTGAGGTTTTGAATATACTTTTTCTATGTTTCTTTGCAAATATTATCTTTTATAACAACCTGCAACATCGAAGTTGGTAATATATTAAGTATTTGTGTTATGATATATTTATAAGTATTTTTGAGTTTTTGAATATACTTTTTCTATGTTTATTTGTAAGTTTAAGTAAGTTTATAAGTTCTTGAATCTGCACTGAAAATATATATGTGAGCTTATGTGCTAAGAATAACACAACGTTCATTTCATTAAAAGAAATTGTTTTACTAGTGTTATGATCACAACATGCAGTCTACTATGTAAGATGAGTGACAAAGTATTGAACCATGTAGTCTTTATAACTGTGGCACATTCATACTCGAATTTGTATTGAACCACGTAGTGTTTACAACATTCATACTTGAATCTGTATTGAACAAGATCTAGTATGAGAGAAGGTTTATCATAGTAGGTTTCAAGAGTAGTTTTAAAGAACAACAACTCTGTGGTAAAGTAATTGTTGAAATTTAAATCATGGCTTCTACTTCAAATCTGCAACCTCCCACTTTTACAGGTAAAAATTATGAGTTATAGTTCTTGACCATGAATAAATTATTTTGGTATCAATATGTGTAAGAGATAGTTGAAAATGGCTATGTGAAACCAACACATCAAACAATGCCCTCACACAAGCTGAGAATGATGTCTTGAAAAATCAAAGGAAGAAGGATGGAAAGACAATGTTATACATACATCAAGCCATGCATGAGAGCATACTTCCAAGAGTTGCATCAACAAGGAAATGCAAGGAAGGAGGGGACATATTACAAACTTCTTATCAAGGTATGGACAAGGTCAATACTTTAAAACTACAAATTCTTAGAAGAGATTTTGAAACTCTATCAATTAAAGACTCAGATTCAATAGAATCTTTTTACACCTATGTTATTGGCCCGATAAATAAGATTAAGTCTCATGGAGAAACCCTAGAGGATACAAGGTTGTTGAGAAGGTACTTAGGAGTCTTCATACTAAATTTGATTCTCTTGTTGTGACTTTAGACTAAATTAGTTTAGTCTAGATGAGCTACAAGCCTCCTTCATTAATCATGAACACATATTAAATATATCAAATATGTCATTAGAAAATGAATTTTCCACACATTCATCTATAACTCCTGGAAGAGGAAGGAGGAGAGCTAACTCTAGAGGTAGAGTAAGGAGTTCTACTAGAGGATGATGTAGTAGCAGCCCTGCAAATACTGGTGGTAGAGGTAAATCTCAAAATAACAGTCAGCCAAGTGGTGAGAGATTTGATAATTGAAAGATTCAGTGCCATTATTGTAAAAGGCATGGACATTATGCATATCAATGCAAGAAGAGACAGTATAATCAAAACAAGCAAGGTCAAGATTAGTCAAACAACACAAATACTCCTAAAGGTCCTATGTTTATGGCGCGCACTAAAACAATGCCTATAATTTTCCCAGTTGAATGCAATGATTCTCAAGAAAGTCCATGTGACATATGGCATTTAGACTCAGGCTATAGTAATCACATGACAATAAATTTAGAATTGTTTTCTAGCTTGGATAAGTGAGTTCAAGCTAAAGGAACACTTGGAACCAATATCCAAGCCATTGTCTTGGGTAAAGGAAATATTAACATTTTAACTAAACAGGGGGAGAAAACGGTTATGCTCAATGTATATTATGTTTCTAGCATAAGACATGATTTGATGACCATGGGACAACTATTACAAAAGGGTATAGAATCTATATGGAAGATAATCATTATGTGATTTTGGAAATATATTCAAGAAATCAACTTGTTACAAGAATTCAGATGAAAAGCAATAAAATGTTTCCATTAACATTGAAGCCATACGTGAAGAGGAAAATAACGCAAGTTGTATATGAAGAAATATATATGCACTATGGAAGTGCATTCAAAGTATAAAGAGAAGAACTAATTGTACGTTATTCCAAGGAAGAAAAAAAAAGTGAGTGCAGTTCTATGAAAGAAGAAGACGACAACACAGAGTTGCAGGAAACATTTCAATCTGAAGTGCAGGAGGATTCCTGGCTGTGGCATTTTAGATTTGAGAATTTAAATTTTGGAGTTTCAAAGCTGCTACATACAAAGGATATTGTGAAAGGTTTGTCATTAATTGAAAAACCAGAAAGACTATGTGAAGGATGCATCTTTGGAAAGAAGCATAGAGATTCATTTCCAGTTGGCAAGTCATATAGAGAAAACGTTTCACTGGAAATTGTACATTCAGATATCATATCTGTGGACCAATGAAAACACAATCTGTAGTAGGAAACACCTATTTTGTTACATTTATTGATGATTTCACAAGAACACATGGATTTATTTTCTAAAGCATAAATATGATGCATTTGATTGTTTTCAACGATTTAAATCACTTGTGGAGAAGCAAAGTGGTTATTACATGAAGGTTCTAAGAACTGCTAGAGGTGGTGAATATATTTCAAAATATTTCCTTAACTTTTGTAAAGTTTATGGCATTCGCAAGAAATTTATTGTGTGGTATACACCATAGCAGAATGGTGTCGTGGAAAGGAAGAATCACACCATCATGGGGATGGTGTGCAATATGTTAGCAACCAAAGATTTGTCAAATAATTATTGGGCTGAGGCATAAGAAACTGCAGTGTACATCTTGAATAGGTTTCCGACATAGAGTGTGAAAAACAAAGTTCCTCAAGAATCTTGGACATGTATGAAGAATAATGTTGCGCATTTGGATTTTTTTGGTTGCGTTGCATATGCACATGTTCCAAATGAGCTGGGGAAGAAGTTAGATAAAAAAGGAAAGAAATGTATATTTGATGGGTAGTATGAATATACAAAAGAAAAAATTGTATGATCACATTGCAAGAAAAGTCGTAATCATCTCGGATGTTCAATTTATGGAAAATGAAGCATGGGATAGAAGCTTAGAAAGGACAGTTAAAATTATTGATGTTATAGGGAACGATTATATGGAGAATGAAGTGGTTCAAACACCAATTATAAGTCAGATCACAGTTCCTTCTACTTTTGAAACTATGACACAAATCACAACTCAAGTTGTAACTTCAGTGAGCTATGTATGTGCATAGTCCACACCAAGAGTGCAAAAAACTCTAGCAAGCAGTCTGAATAGTTCTGAATCTCTGGATCCAACATTAGCAAGTATGTTACCAAGGAAGACAAGAAGTCTGTGCAACATTTACAATGTTGATACAACAAATTGATTCTCATTTTTTCCTCTATTTTCCCAAATAGATGATCCCTTAACTTTTGAAGAAGCTATCAAGGATGATGTATCAGCACAAGCCATATACGAAGAAATTGAATGTGTAGATAACAATTAGACATGTAAATTAGTAGATGTACCTAAGAGTAAGGATGTGATAAGTGTCAAGTGGATCTATAAAACTAATCAAGATGCAGATGGAAATGTGTAGAAGCACAAGGAAAGGTTAGTTGCAAGGGGTTTTACCCAACAACTCATAATAGATTTCAATAAAACATTTGCACCAATTGCACGAATGGACACAGTCAAAATTGTGTTGGCTATTGCATCACATAACAAGTGGCATGTTTATGAAATGGATGTAAAGTCAATATTTTTGAATTTTCATTTAGAAGAAGAAATATATATGGAAGAACCAAAATGATATGAGATTCTAGGACAAGAAAACAAAGTATACATATTAAAGAATGAGCTATATGGATTAAATCAAGCTCCCAAAGCTTGGTACAATCACATAGATTCCTACCTCACTCAAAATGGATTTCAAAGAAGTGTTTGTAAGCAAAACTGTACATCAAATCCAATCAACAAGGTAATATGTTAATTGTTTTCTTATATGTAGATGATTTTATTTTTATAGGTGATTTTGGCATGGAAGAATTTAATTGAGCAATGAAGAATGAGTTTGAAATGACTAATTTGGGGCTTATGAGATATTTTATGAGTATTGAAGTTAACCAGTCCAAAGATGGTATATTTATTTCACAATCTAAATTTAAACATGAAATCTTGAAAACATTCAACGTGATAAATTCTAAAGCATCCCCAACAACTTTTATATCAGGATTGAAGCTAAGAAAGGAAGATGAAGGATCTAAAGTGGATCCCACTACATTTAAAAGGTTCGTAGGAAGTCTTATGTATTTGAAAACAACAAGACATGATATTATGTATGGAGTAATCCTAATTGGAAAGTTCATGGAAACTACAAAAGAATCCCATTGGAAGGAACATAAAAGAATTTTATGATATATGAATGAAACAAAAGACTTTGGCATTTTGTATTCTACTTCAGAATATTCCAGACTTGTTGGATATTCTGACAGTGATTGTTTAGGCAATAAAGATGATAGTTAAAGTACCTCTGGGTACACATTTCATTTTGGAATAGGTATAGTATCATGGGCATCAAGGAAGCAACCCTTTGTGACTCTTTCTTCAATTCAAGCTAAGTATGTCGCAGCTACAACCGTAACTTGTCAAGATGTTTGGATGAGAAAAATGTTAAATGATTTTCTGCAGGAACAACAGGAACCAACTACAATATTTTGTGATAAAAACTCTTCCATTGCACTATCCAAGAATCATTTGTTTCACAAGAAAACAAAGCACATTGATACAAGGTATCATTTTATCAGAGATTTGGTGAATAACAAACAAATTTTCTTAGATTTTTTTAGGCCTAAAGAACAAATCATAGATACATTTACAAAATCTTCAGCAAGATATGCATTTTAATATCTGTGTAGTAGTCTAGGATTCTGCACAATCACAAATATTTGATAGTTCATGTCAATTTAAGTCGTTTGATGAAAACTTTGTGTGTCTTATGTTTCCCAGCTACTTATAATTAAGGGGGAGTGTTGGAGATATTAATTATAAGTTATGATATTTACGTCTCCATCGACCCAGTCTGTCATGACAAGCATAGGTGTTATTTAGTCTGTCGCGACAAGTAGGAGTGTTATTAAATGAGAACATCTTTAATATTTCTCGATCCCTTAGATAAATTCAATCAAATTTATTGTTTTCTTAAATGTTTAATTCGGTTAGCCCCTTTAGGAAGTATGAGTCTTAGTATTTATATTTTCGATTCTGTAAATAGATGAAAGTAGTAATAGTCTATAGTCATAGCAGCAGTGGTTGTGTAAGAAATTGGAGAAGTCTGAGAGCAGAATATCTGTTTATGAAAGACAGTAGGAGTTAATGGAGTTAAATTTCTACAAAATATTGTGTTTTGTAACATCAAACATCATCTAAAGTGGTAATATATTAATTATTTGTGTTTGGATATATTTATGAGCATTTCTCAGTTCTTTTTATATGCAAATACTTTGAATATACTTTATCTGTGCTTTTGTGCAAGCTTAAGTAAGTTTATAAGTTCTTGAATCTGAACTGAAAATATGTATGTGAGATTATATGCTAAGAATAATGCAGTGTGGATGTGATATCCCACAAATTGGATTTTAATTATTATTTCAATTATTGTTTTTTTTTTTAAGTTAGAATTCTAATTATCTTTCCAAAAAGACAAATTGGTTAAGTGACCAAAAATTGAATTGTAAGACCTTATTATTTTTATGAAATAAACACATGTGGAAAAAGAGACACACGTTGAAGCATTTATTAAAAGAGGGAGTTAGTAATCCAAAGGGTTGGCCAAGTGGCAACAGACTGATATACGTTGTATAGTTAACTTAACTTCAAAAAGACACATTCTGTATTTATAGGAGAATTTGTGACTAGGTGTAAAGTTGGATTTGAGAGGTGGTCAATGAGCACGAGGCTCAAGACATGTGTCACAAATCCTAGAAAAAATATAACTAGTCATGAAAATGGAATGGGACGCCATTCTAAAGGAGATATGAATTTGATAGTTGGAGAAAGGCTATGCGCAAAACTACTTGACAGAGTAAAAATTCTACAAATATTACTCACAAAACTCAAGCTCAAATTTTTGGAAGATGCCACATAGGCAACCCCTTGGATTTCGAACTCATCTGAGGGGTGACATAGGTGACATAGAATCTATTCTAAGGTTGGGAGGAATAGGAACTTCAATGTGTGGTTTCCCCCCAAGTTCTAGGTTTTATTCTTGTTATGAATATGTTTGATTTTGCTATGTTTTTATTGTGCATTACTTTGTCTGAATTATTGGCATAAATAAATTGTAACAGAAAGTAAATACACTATCAAAGAGTATCAACCATTATCATGAGCTTAAGTAGGAAAATTGTGAAAGAAAGAAATAGCTATTCGGATCCTATATCTTTGAACATAGTCATCATACCAATAATAAAGCAATAAAACTCATAGGTATAAACCATTCAATAAACAATAGTTCTAATCATATAAGAGGCTTGAAAAGAAGAAAAACTGTTACAGAGATTAAATTTTCATTATTCATGTATCCGAAAGGTAAATAGTTACAGAGTTAACATTTGCATATTAAATTATGCATGTACCCGAAAAGGTAAGTAGTTACAAAGTTAACATTTACAAATTATAGTATGTATATATTCAAAAGGGAAATAGATTACAGAGTTAACATTTACAAATTAAAATATGTATATATTTGAAAGTGAAACAGATTACACTGTTAGCATTTACAAATTTCCACTATACATATATCTGGAATAAGAAATAGTTCCAAAATTAACATTTAAACAAAATTCTCCATGCATGAAATTGAAAGGAATTCATTGCAGAGTTTAAACAAAATGCACCAAGCATGAAATCAAATCGAATTTGTTGCAGAGTTTAAACAAAATGCACCATGAATGAAGACAAAAGGAATTTGTTGCAGAGTTTAAACAAAATTCCCCATGCATGAAATCAAAAGGAATCATTGCAAGTCTAACGACACTCAATAGCATATATTCGAAAAGAAACCAATACAACGATCGTGTATATTCCATAAGGAAAATCCTCGTAAAGAGAAACGAAAACATAAATAATGACTATATATAAATGAATGGAAATAATAACGAGGCTATTACAAAGTCATGGAAATGCGTAAACAACATATATGAGTTACGAACTTTCATGAATGATATTACAAATTTTACTTAGAATAATCCTAGAATGCGGTGGAAAACTTGAAGGCAATTAAGGTTGGAACCCAAATACCTTTCTAGGAAAAGGTATTCCAACATATTCATGGTACCAAATTCCATCATACCTGTATATAAAACAATAACAAAATATTAGGATGCGGTAAAGAGGTATTTTAAAATGACAGAAGTATTTACATACATTAATGATCAACTTAGTGTGCGTATATTGAGTATCTGATATCTCTTTAAATCGCTTGAACTACATCGAATGTATAGTGAGTCGAATGGATGATGGGTTCACTAAAAAACAATAAATGGGTCCCATCATTAGTCATTTTCTCGAGAATAAAAGTATCAATATTACAAAGAAACTTTGTTACAGAGTAAAAACTAAAAATTAAATCGAATATATGCAAAACCAAAATTCTATTTTAAACTTATGTCCTAGATGGGTTAGAATCTCATATATGAATGGAACGGGTTCTTCAAACCATAAAATTCCATAGAAAAACAAGTCCAAGGATAAGACCCTTCGGACCAGGGACAAAGTGAAAGTGAAATATTATCCCAACCAGAGTATAACCGTACATAACAGACTTACATAACGAAGTAAGAGGTCCTCCATGTAAAATTTTGTAGGAACATATAGACAAAGTCGATGACCTAACATTTACCACCACCATGAGCTAAGGGTGAGGTTAAACACAATTTACAGAGAAAACACAGAAAGTGAAGAGGTTGGTGAAAAATCATACCAGTTCCATGGCAATACAACCATATGAAACCAAACAAAACCATGAAGATTGAGTACTCACATAGTGAAAACACTCAAACCTCTTAGAGTAAAATGCAAAGCAGAGAAACAAAACCACTAATCGTGAAATGAGCCAAAATTGCGAAAGGTCGGAAGGGTTAAGGCTTCAATCCAAATGCCTAAACGTTGGAGCAACAAGGACTCTATGCGTGTACATCCTCAGTACAAATTCCGAGAAAATCTCATCTCGATATGGTAACTATAGGTGGCACATGAAAATCAAAGGACATGCTCGCTAAACAATGAGAAGTTGGTGGAAAATTCAATTAAGGATGATACCCATATGAGTTTAATAACCTCGTAGAACATTGTGACAACTCTTTGTATTCAAAATGTTACCCACTACATGATACAACCAAGTTAGTAATAACGCATATCAAATCCCATATTAATGTTGTGTATTAAGAGCCAATGCCCAAATAAAACCCAAAATTAATACATGTGAAAAGTAATGTGTGACGAGACAATTTTATACCTTGGGTGATAATTTATATGAGGACGATTAGCAAGGGTCACATAATACAATCTTCAAACACTATGATAGAATATCAAAATTAACCATAAGAGGGTTTGACAATTAAATAATCTCTCTCTCTCTCTCTCTCTCTCTCTCTCTCTCTCTCTCTCTCTCTCTCTCTCTATATATCTATATATATATATATATATATATAGAGAGAGAGAGAGAGAGAGAGAGAGCATCAAAATTGTCCTCAAGTCGAAATAGGAATAACCTTAGAATATGTAAACCTAGGATATATGTATATAGGTTATCAAATTAGAAATTCTTATGGAATAGGACTTGGATAAACTCAAAAAATATCATTTATTATGGAGTTGCTCGAATCGAAATTAGTATAGAACACATTTAACTTAGGTGGCGAGAAGTTATGGAGGAAGGCAAGTAAAATAGATTGTTATGGTTGAATAAATGATATAATACTTTTTAATTTTTATTTTGGAATTTTAGATCTGTTACATAATGGTATCAGAGTTGTAGGTTATATAACTTGGCCTTTTTAAGGGCTTTATTACAGCAAAAACCTAACGTGAAAAATTGTTTTTATTTTCTTCTTACGACTAGGAAGAAAAATAAATTGATTTTGTAGGAAAATGAAAGAAGTACCCGAGGCTCAGGGAGAAGAACATCAAAAAGAGAATCACGGAGAAGGTAATGTAGGTGATGGACATCTCTGGGTGGATCTCAATATTGATAAGGATTCATAAATTATAAAGAAAGTAACAAATATGAAAGAAGAACTAAAAATAGTAAGAGAATATAATGAAAGGATTCTAAAGACTCAAGAGGAACTAAATGCAATTCTGATAGAGAAATTATGCCATCAAAATGATGATATAAATAAGGGGAAAAATTATATAAATTCTAAGATACCCCAACCAAATAATAAATCAAGAAAATTGGATTATCCTGAATCTGAAATAGAGTCATTATACAAGGATACAGAAAAAACGATAATGTCTATCGAAAGTAGTTCTATTCCTAAACAAATAACCAAAAAGAAACCTAAACAACATGATGAAGTTATGGGAGAATTTAAGAAGATTAAACGACCAACCTTCAATGGGGAAGTGGGGATTGGTGAAGAAGCAGAGGCTTGTCTCTCTAGTATGTAGAAATATTTTCAAATCTATAATTATTCAAGTGATCTTAAATCCCGGATGGCTATTTACAATCTAAAATAAAAAAACAAATATATAGTGGATATATATAAAAAGAGTAAAAAGTATTAAGGAAAGAAAAATCACTTGGAAAAACTTTAAGAGATATTTCAAGAAACAATACCTATATGAGTAGTATTATGAGGGTAAAGCCAAGGATTTCTATGAACTGAAACTAGGAAATATTACAATGAATTTTTTATGTAGTAACTTTATGAGTTTTATATGTTATCTTCCTTATATTGTGGATAAAAACCAAACATTCAATGATTCTTGAGTTTCTTACCAATTTCTTATAAAGATTGAATTGAGTTTGATAACCCAAAATATTTGGAAGAAACCATGAGGAAACAAAAACTTTGTTTTGAGCAGTATAAAAATAGAAATGAGAATTCTAAGAATCGGAGTGGTAAAAAGGTTGAAAGGTTTTACTCTAAGAAGAAAGGGGGAGCTTACTCTAATATAAATGCTGATAAGGGATTTCAAGGAGGTAATAATTTTAGAACAAGTTAATCATCCAATCATCGTGAAAATAAGGGTACCAAACCACCAACCTTCTTCAACAAAGAAACTTCCCAAAAAGAGACTGTAAAATTCTAGGAATGTAGTGTTCCTCATTACTATAAAGATTGTACTCTGAGGAAGAAGGGAAATAACAATGTGAAAACAATACAATAAGAAACTACAATTTGTGAGCTCGCAAGGTCTACACTAGAAATCAACACAGCCTTGGAAAATCGACAAGAAGATCATCAAACTTCAATGGTAGAAATTGAAGGTATGATACATAATCAACCAGTTATCGTTTTAATTGATTGACATTCTAGTTTAATTTATATTTCACCGAGAGTTGTAGAAATCTTTAAGCTACATAAAGAAAAGTTTGAAAATTCATCGTTAGTACAATTAGCTAGAGGAACTAAAAGGAGAATTACAGATATTGTTAAAAATTGTGAACTTGGTATGAATGAATTAAGAACACAGATAGACTTAAACATATTACCTTTATGGTCTTATGATGTGCTAATCGATATAGATTGGTTGAAAATTTTTAAGGTGGTCTTAGATTTTTACAAAAAATTATTTACCTGTGTAGATGAGAGGGGTAACATTATAAACATTAAATGTGTATCAAGATCTATTAGTATTAGAGAAATAAAATATTTACAGGTTAAAATATGAATTCAAAAAGGGTGTAAAATACTTGTTGTACACATAAATTATAATGAAAAAGAGGAAAATAAAAATGATATAGATAACTTCCCCATATTACAGGAATTTTAGGATGTATTCCAGGATATTCTCGAACTACCTCTTAAGAGAGAAATAGATTTCTCCATGACCTAATACCTAGAGCAGTACCTACTTAAAAATCTCCTTATAGGATGAATATCCTAGAGTTAAATGAATTAAAAATTCAATTGCAATAATTGATAGATAAGGAATATATTCAACCAAGTGTGTCTCCATGGGGAGCAGTAATACCTTTTGTTAGAAAGAAATATGGAACTCTATGTATATGTATTGATTATAAACAAGTTAATAAAATGACTATTAAAAATAGATACCCATTACCTTGTATCTATGATCTGCTTGATCAAGTACGGGGAGCTACAATGTTTTCTAAGATTGACTTATGTTCAAGTTATCATCAAGTTAGGATAAATGATGAATATATTTATAAAAAAAAATTTAGAACAAAGTATGGACATTATGAATTTCTCGTAATACCTTTTGGGTTGAAAAATTCCCCAGCCTCATTTATGTGCTTGATGAACAATATTTTGGGCAAGTGTCTAGATAAATTTGTGATCATATTTATAGATGATATACTCATCTATTCAAAGGATGAAAAGGAACATGATGAACTTTTAATAATAGTACTACAAATACCGAGAGAACAAAAATTATATGCAAAGCTAAGTAAGTGTGAATTTTATAAAGATAAAATTCAGTATTTGAGACATATAATTTCTAAGGAAGGTATACCAGTTGATCCAGACAAAATGAAGTCTACAATAAATTGTCCTGAACCTAAATATATTTCGTACATAAGATCATTTTTGGGTATAAATGGATATTATCAAAATTTTATAGAAGGGTTTTCTAAGATTGCATATCCTATAACCTCGTTACAAAAGAAAGTAGCTAAGTTGATCTAGTCCGAGAAATGTCCTGAAAGTTTTAACAAATTAAAATGACTCTTAACTACAACTCCTATATTAAAATTGAAAGATGTAGATATGGACTTTGTAATATGTACGGATGCATGCCGCAAAGGGCTTGGTGGTGTGTTAATGCAAGAAAACTATCTAATAGTTTATGAATATCGAAAATTAAACAAACATGAAGAAAATTATGTAGCACAATACTGGGAATTGGATGCAATAATATATGCATTAAACATGTGGCAACACTATTTGGTAGGGTGTACTTTTTTACTGTTGACAGATAACATCGCTTTAAAATATATGTTTGATAAACCAAATTTAAATGCTCACCAAGCAAGGTGGTTAGCCTTCTTAAGCCAATATGATTTTGAGATAAAAAACATAAAGGGAAAAGAAAAAAAGGTGGAAGATTCATTAAGTAGACATGCAAATATGGTCTATATAGTTACTAGAAGTAATCATGAAACAGATTTAGAAGAAATCGTAAGGATAACAACTGAAAAAGACCAAGAATATCAAAATATTAAGTTAAAGATTTTTGATAATTCAAGAGGAATAGAAGAATCAAACTTTAGATTCTCGAAAAGTGGAATCTTAATATACAAAAACAGATTATATGTACCTGAATCTAATGAAATTAAGTTGGTAATACTAGATGAATTGCATAAGAAACCTTATTTTGGACATCCAGGACACCAGAAATTGATTATTATGTTGAGAGAAGAATTCTATTGGCCAGATATGAAAGGAGAAACATTTGAATATCTAGCTAGATGTTTAGAGTGTCAAGAAGTTAAGGTTGAACACCAGCACCCCACTGGACTACTACAACCTTTACCCATTCCAGAATGAAAATGGGAAATGATAAGTATGGATTTTATTACCATATTTCCTAGAAGTAGGAAACAAAATGACTCAATTATATTTGTGGTTGATAATCTAAGGAAACACACTTTATACCTATGAAATGAACCCACAAGGATATCAATATAGAAAACATATTCATGAAGGAAATATTTAGGTTACATGGAATCCCTAAAGTTATAATATCTGATAGAGATGTTAAGTTTGTTGGAAATTTTTGGAAAGCTTTATTGAAAGGGTTAGATATCCAATTGAATTTCAGTACTAGTTATCATCCAAAAACGGATGGGAAAACTGAAAGAACTAACCATATTATTGAAGAAATGCTTAGAATGTATGTTATCGATAGACCTGATAAATGGGAATAATATTTTTACTGAGTTGAGTTTGCTTATAATAACCATTATCAAGCTTATGCAAAACTTAGTCCTTTTGAAATTTTATATGGCAGAAAATGTAATACACATGTTTCATGGAGTAGTCTTGTCAATAGATTGATGATAGGAACATATATGTTAAAAGACATCAAACTAACAATGAAATAGACACAACATAACCTAAAAGTATCTCAATATAGAAAAACAATTATGTTGATGCAAAAAGGACTCCAAGAGGGTTTAACGTTGGTGATCATGTGTATATTAGAGTTAAATATAAAAAGAGTTCTTTACGGTTGGGTAGGTATACCAAGTTAACACCTAGATATTGTGTCCCATTGGATATACTTTCTCTAATAGTACTAGTAGATTATCAACGTTCATTTATAGCTACGGTAAAGTACATGATGTGTTTCACGTTTCATTACTGAAAAAGTATATAGATGACCCTACTCACGTTGTTGATTGGAAAATGATACAGGTGGAACCCGTGGGAAAGTTACTAGTAGAGATCAATCGTATTCTCGACAAGAGGGAATTTACAATATGGAGTTGAACCATAGGATAGGTAAAGGTGCAATGGAAGCACCTTAGTCTAGAAGAGGCTACTTGGGAAATGGAAAGTAATATGTGGGAAGCATATCCATTTCTATTCCAAAATGGTATTGATTAAAACTAGTTATCACTGAGGATGGTGATAAGTTCTAAGGGGGGTGTATGTGATCTACCACAACTTGGATTTTAATTATTATTTCTATCATTGTTTTTTTTAAGTTAGAATTTTAATTATCTTTCCAAAAAGACAAATTGGTTGAGTGACCAAAAATTGCATTGTAAGACCTTATTATTTTGATGAAAAAAATACATGTGGAAAAATGGTCACATGTTGAAGTATCTATTAAAAGAGGGATTTAGGAATCCAACGGCGTCGTCCAAGTGGAATCATACTGAGACAAGTTGTAGAGTTAACTTAACTTCAAAAACACACATTCCA
Source organism: Picea glauca (assembly GCA_000966675.3). NCBI lineage: Eukaryota > Viridiplantae > Streptophyta > Pinopsida > Pinales > Pinaceae > Picea > Picea glauca. The sequence goes on along the minus strand of JZKD02S0756544.1, from coordinate 1,095,849 downwards.
TATTTATAGGAGAATCTGTGAATAGGTGTAAAGTTGGATCTAACAGGTGTTGAATGAGAAAGAGGCTCAAGAAAAGTGTCACAAGTCCTAGGAAAAATAAAAGAAGTCATGAAAAAGGAATGAGACACCATTCCCAAGGAGAGACAATTTTTTTAGTTGGAGAAATACTATGCGCAAAACTACTTGACACAGTAAAAATTCTACAAAGATTACTAACAACACTGGAGCTCATATTTCTACAAGAGTCTACATAGGAAACCCCTTGTATTTCGAGCTCATATCAGGGGTGACAAAGAATCTATTCTAATGTTCGAAGGAACAAGGACTTCAACGTGTGCTTTCCCCCAAAGTTCCATGTTTTATTCTTGTTATGAACATGTTTGTTCTTACTATGTTTTATTGTGCATTACTTTGTCTGAATTATTGGCATAAATAAACTGTAACAGAAAGTAAGTGCATTATCAAAGAGGATCAATAATTACCATGAGTTTAAGTAGGAAAACTATGAAAGAAATAAATAGCTATTCAGATCCTAGATATTTGAAGAGAGTCATAATACGAGTAATAAAGCAATACAACTCGTAGGTATAAACCAGTCAATAAACCACAGTTGTAAACATATAAGAGACTTGCAAAGAAGATAAACCATTACAGAGATAACAATTTTCATTATCCATATATATGAAAGGTAAATAGTTACAAAGTTAAAATTTTCATATTACACTATGCATGTATCTAAAAAGACAACTAGTTACATAGTTAACATTTACAAATTACACTATGTATATATTCGAAAGGGAAATAGATTATAGATTTAACATTTAAAAATTTCCACTATACATATATCCGGAAAAGGAAATAGTTAGAATTAACATTTAAACAAAATGCTCCATGCATGAAATCAAAAGGAATTCATTGCAGAGTTTAAAAAAATGAACCATGCAAGAAATCAAAAGGAATTTAGTGCAAATTTTAAACTAGATGCACCATGCATGAAGAAAGAAGGATTTTTTTGCAGAGTTTAAACGAAATTATCCATGCAAAAAATCGAAATGAATCATTACATGTTTAACTAAACTCAAGAGCATATATTTGAAAGGAAACCAATACAACGATTGTGTATATTCCACATGGAAAATTCTCGTAAAAAGAAACAGAAACATAAACAATGACTATATATAAAGGAATCGAAATAATAACGAGGGTATTACAAAGTTATGGAAATGCATAAACAACATATATGAGTTACGAACTTCCATGAACGATATTACAATTTTTACTTAGAATAGTACTAGAATGAGGTGCCAAACTCAAAGGGAGTTAAGGTTGGAACTCAAATACCTTTCTAGGAAAAGGTATTCTGGTGTCTCCGTGATACCATCCTCCATGATACCTCTACATAAAATAGTAACACAAGATTAGGATGTGGTACAGAGCTATTTTAAAATGACATAAGTATTTACATAACTAAAATATCAACTTACCGTGGGTATACCATGTATCCAGTATCTTTGTCCATCGCTTTAACTACACTGAATGTACAGGGAGTCAAATGGCTAATGGGCACCCTTTCAAACGATATGCAGGGCCCATCATTAGTCATTTACCCGGGAATAAAAGTATCAAGATTTACAAATAAACTTTGTTACATAGTTAAAACTAGAAATTAAATTGAATCTATGTGAAACAAACATTTTATTTTAAACATAAGGCCTAGTTGGGTTCAAATCTCATAAATGAATTGAACAAGTTCTTCGAACCATCAACTTCCATAGATTAATGAATTGAGGGATAAGAAACTTCGCACTAGGGACAAACTGGAAGCGAAAGATTATCACAACTAGAGTATAATCGTATATAACATACTTACACAACGAATTAAGAGGTCCACCATGGAAAATTTCATAGAAACATATAGACAGAGTCGACGAAATAAAATTTACCACCACCATGAGATAAGGGCTCGGTTAAACACAACTTCCAGAGAAAATAAAGCAAGTGAAGAGGTCATTTAAAACTCTTACTAGTTCCATGACGAAACTCTTACTAGTTCCATGACGATGCAACCATAAGCAACCCGACAATTCCATGAACATTGAGTACTCACATAGTGAAAACACTCAAACCTCTCAGATTAAAACACAGAGCAGAGAAAAAAAACCATGAATTTTGAAATGAGACAAATAGAGGAAAGGTCACAACGGTTAAGAATTCAACCCAATTAAACCCTAACACTTGGAGCAGCAAGGACACTATGTGTGTACATCCCCAGGACAAATGCCAAGAAAATCTCGTCTCTAAATGGTAACTACAGGTGGTGCATGCAAATCGTAGGACATGTTGGCTAAAGAATAGAAGTTGGTGGAAAATTCAAATAAGGATGGTATCTATATGGGTTTAATGACCTCGTAGAACGTTGGGACAACTCCTTGTATGCCAAATGTTACCCACTACACGATACGACCAAGATCGTAATAACTCATATGGAATCTCATATCAATGTTGTGTATTAAGAGACAACGTCTAAATAAAACCAAAAATTAATATATGTGAAAAGTAATGTGTAACACGACAATGATATAACTTGAGTGATAATTTATTATCAGGATGATTAGCAAGGATCACATAATACAAACTTCAAACACTATGATCAAATATCAACGTTAACCATAAGAAAATTTGAAAATTAAAGAATCATGCTAGACCCACATATATATATATATATATATATATATATATATATATATATCATCAAAGTTATCCTCAAGTCTAAAGAGGAATAACCTTAGAATATGGAAACTTAGCACATATGTATATGTATTAGGTTATCAAATTAGTAAGTCTTATGGAATAGGACTCGGATAACCTCGTAAAATATTGTTAAATATGGAGTTTCTCAACTCGCAATTAGTATAGAACAAATATAACTTAGGTAGTGAGATGTTATGGAAGAAGTTAAGTAAAATAGATTGTTATGGTTGAATAAATGATATAATAATTTTTTTTTAAGAAATTTAGATATGTGACAGTTGATTTGAGTCTTTGTAACTATGGCGCGTAACTATGGCGCAGTGAGTGAGTCTGCGCGCTCTAGATTTGAGAGGTTGCAGATTTTAATTAATGGAATGCTTGAACCTCGCTGTAGCTGTAGTGTCATCTGTAACAAATATTTAAAATTTCCACCTATCCCCTCTCTCTATAATGGATTTTAATTATATTTGTTAGAGCATGGCTACGGATATTAATTAATGGAACACTTGAACATGGCTTCAGTTGTAGTGTCAACTGTAATAAATATTTATAACTTTTTCCTTTTTCCCCCCTCTATATATATATATTGATATTATTTTTAATTGTAATCATTAATATTTTCTTAGAACATAAAAATAAAATCTAAATATTTTTTTTTTTTAATTTTTTTATCAATACTATATATATCTTTAATTATTTCTATTAATATGTTTCCAAAATAAAATTATGAAAAAAAATATTCATGCTTTTTTTATTTCTTAAGATCTAATAAACCATATTAAAAATAATAAATATTAATTATCATTTATATATTATAATTTTAATTTTAAAATAGCTAAAAGCCATTACATCTATATTCAATTGCTTGGCCGACTCCATTAAATTATGTTGTATGCACTCATTATAGTCTTTGATCCATATACATGTGCTCCTCTTTACCAAAGAGATCCATCTCCTCTATATATCTACTGATATGTTTTGACAATGAGGATAATGATAACTTTTGAGAACAATCTCCCTTCAAATAAGGGGTTCCAAAGCACGTGAGCGTTGCTTGCATGAAGTTCTATTTGACATCAAATAACATATTAAATATTGAAGATCATTTAACTTCAGAATAAAGGTAATTTTGTAAGTTTATTTGTGTTTTCTTTTTGTAAAGGGGATGCATTTTTCTTGCATGAAGTTGTATTTGAAATCAAATAACATATTCAATATTGAAGATCATTTCACTTCAGAATAAAGGTAATTTTGTAAGTTTGTTTGTGTTTTTTTGTAAAGGGATGTATTTTTGTAGATGTTGACACCTTTTATTTGGTATTTTTACTTTTGAGTCTGATTGTTAAACTATGGAATTGCAAGAAACTGTATGAAGTTTAATTTTGTATTTAAAATGTTTTGACTTGGGGAACTATTATAGTTACTGAACATTTTAATTCTCTCCTCCTTCAACATTACCTTCACCACTGACAAAACAATTATGTAGTCTATTGTAACATGTTCGTAAGTAACGTAAGCCAAAGTAACACTACCACAAACTTAGACTTGACTTTTTCATGATGCATTTGAGCGAAAGAATCTTTGACAACATTTTGAACTAGTCCTTATTCAGAACCCTCTTTTTGAATATGATGAAGATGATGATTCATATTCAAACTAACAACCATCACAAGAGAAACTCTGTGAGACAACCCCATATTCAAGTATAGATGAAGTTCAAATTCATATTTCCAAGCCAGTCATAAGACCTTGGAAAGAAATCAAGCACAATAAGCACAAAACCAATATCGAATATGAAAAGTAAATGACCCTTCATATTCCAAATCATACCATACCATACCGATCCAATTACAAAGTGTTGGATTAGTGTTGGATTGTTTCAAGAACATTCTCCAATTCAAGAGAAGATTCTAAAATGCAAATATTGTCACCTAGTTTTCAATATAGAATGTTAGTTCTTCAATCTTCATCCTTTTGAGCATTATTGAAAGAGAAATCAACCTTGAGATAAATGTTTCTATCAAAAACCTACAAGAGTAAAGAACCATTATAGGTGGATGAATTATTGATGATGATCATCAATAGTCAAGAAGATATGTCAATCATAGTGACAAATTCATAGTTGAGTATTGACACATCTTGCAATGGAGAGATTTTAATTTTCTCACCTTGTACTTGACAGGAGAACAACATCAATGATGTTCGGATTCAATCTTCAAAGTCCCATATATTGAGAAGTAACAACAGAGCATGACAAGCAACTAGTTTGTGGTTTTTCTTAAACCACCACTTAGTAGAATACTTATAGTATTGCAAGAGAACGGTTTGTGGTTTTCCTTAAACCTCCACTTGGTATAAGACTTTCAACTTCTATTACAAACTAGTTTGTTTTTAAATCCACGTTCGAGAGAAATTCCAATTAGTAATAGCATAAGACCTTGATCTTCTAGCTGACTTAGGAAATGCTTCAAAAACCATTGAGCCTAGAGACAGGTTCCAAAGTTTGTGTTCATATTTAAACCATGAGATCAGTTTGTGGTATTCCTTAAACCACCATCACCATTTAGGAGAAGACACGAACTTATGCTATCTATTGATGCATCCCCCCTAATCCCCTGTAGGGCTACACAACCTCTTGTTCAAAGGATCTCTGATTCTTGAGTCAAATGACTCGGTGGAACATTAACGGTCCCCTTATGCATATAATAACAGGCCCTTTCGGCACCTTGGTGTAGGTTTGACAACACCCACAACCTTCCCTTTCGGTCTCCTACGAAATCTCAGAGTACTCGGTGTTAGCTCTTTTCCTAATAAGCCCCTTCTTGATGTGAACTTGGGCAGTGAATTCACCTTACCACATGATCATGGCCCGCCCTCAATGTTTTAAATTCCACGTAACTCCTACCCCTGAAATGCTATGGGATCGTCAATCTCACAATCTTGATGATACTATCTGAACTAAGGGTTCAGATATATGCTTTTCAAGTCTATGAACCAGATCTTCCCCTTCTCAAACAATGGTCGAGATCTCTTCGCGATTCCGAACTTTGGGTTTTTGGAATCTCAGACCATGCTTTCTTTTCATATTCAACCTCCCAGAGCTGACAATCTATAAACACCTGTCCTAATTAATAAACGGTCCCAATTCCGCTTTGGGTGTTTTAGATTTCAAAATAGATCAATAGTCAATAGTTTGAGATTTCAAAATAGATCAATAGTCAATAGTCAATAGATCAATAGATTTCAAAATAGATCGATAGTCGAGATCTCCTTCAGGTCTTCAGACTTCTGAGATCTCAAATCTCAAACTTCACCCTTCTTCCCAATTCCTTTTATCCAAAGGCTATAATCCATTGATGCATTTCCACTTAATCTTAAGGTCAAGGGTTACTTCGGGTCTTTACCCGAAGTACATGGATTTATGACACGTCTCTCTTAAATCCCATGGCTCTGAATCACTTTGGGACTTTACCCGGAGTTCACAGATTCACGCCACGTCTCCCTTAGATCTGTCTATCTAGACTAACTTTGGATCTTTAGGTTTCGACAATTTCATATCTCAACTGAAACCCCCTACAGTTTACTCAGAGCTCACAATCTGTTGACAAGTGTCCCCGTGCAAATCAATGACTCTCGGCTCTTCGGCTATTCGGGCTTCAGGTGTTTCAACATTTTACCTTTTGGCTTCCTTTGGATCTCACGACCCGCCAACACGTATCCTCCTAGATCTAACAGTCAATATCCGATTTGGCCCTTCAGCTCTCTGCACTTCGAAAATCTCAAATTTCAAACTCGTCTCTTCCTGGACCCACGGTATCTGATGGCTCAAATTCGCCCTGGGTGATCTGACACTTGAATATTACCTTGAACAATTTGACGACTTAGATATGTTCCTGTTGATTGGATGATTGAGATTCTACTTCGGATTTCTGGCTCTTCGAGATTCAGAAATCTCAAGTCTCAAACCTTGATGAGCTCTCGCTCCTGAATGTGTGAAGTGATAAGGCTCGTTCACTTTACTCTAATCAAACGACTATTGATATTTTACACAGTTATCCAACGGTCACTATCGCTTCTCCTCCCGAGCTTCTCATTTCTTCCGACTTAGAAGATTTATCATTCTTTGAAGGTTTCGAACCTTTACTCCTCCTACGAGTCCAACTCTTGGATCTCGTCAACACTTATAAAAAGTGTTATCCCTTATGATCTTGATCCTTAAAAGATTCCAACTTCCCACACACTCCTTGCATTCTCGATATTTCGATAACTCAGATGGAAGGGTTTCTTGAAAATAAGTTCTTCTCACCCACCTGGTGTTCCTCTATTTTGGTTCTTCGACTCTTGGTCGCTTCTTGGTGCTGTGCACACCTTGCACCTGGTCTAAGTTTCCTTTGTTCTCTCTGAACTCCTCTGATTCAGTCTGAGACTCAATCAATGCACACCTTGCATTCGAGATGCACACCTTTCATACAAGTTTCAAAAGAGAAACAATTGAAACTTATCTAGTTTTGTCACAACTTCATACTATCAACTTATCGAACAATCATACATGAACAAAAATGAAATAAATCACATCCACAGAATATAAAATTTATTCATTTATACATCAAATGAACACATTCCAAGGATTTGGGACAATTATGCATGTTCTATTCATTCATCAAAACAAATTACATAGTCTTTCTTCTACTCTATTATTTTCTATTGATCTTATCTTTATCTCATGGTCTCCTAATACATTTACAATGCAACAACAAATTATCTAAGGACCGTATCTAGGAGCTCTCATCATCTTATATGTAACCTATCCTATCAAACTCTTACCGGTTACCTCCTTTGTCCTATTACAATAATTAACAATTATTTCCATATAAGAGTCAACACTCTATATCTACAACCCCTTATAGTCCTTCATGACTTTATAAACATGACATATTTAAAAATGCTTCTTTCAAAAATATCTCAACAAATCGATTTAATTTTGAGTTAATTTTTGATTTGAAATTCTGTAATGTTGAGATGTCATTTCTTTGCCTCCATGCTTGTGTTTGTTACTTTGAAGGCGATGCTCCTACATCATACTCCTCTGGTTAAAATTTTCATGGACTCCTGTCCATGAGCTTATGAATTGTCTTTCCATGCTTTAAAATATCAGGTTTTGTGACCCAACTTGCATCTTCCATTGGATGATATTTCCACTTCACTAAATATTCAGGATATGTCTTTCTCCTGGTCTTATTTCCATCTCTCTGTTCAATGATTTTCTCCATCTGAGGTTTTTCTGTTGTAGGCAATTTTTCTTCCCACTGAACTTATTTTTGATCATCTGATTCTCTTGCCTCATCTATGATGTAAGCATAGAGGTCTGCAACATTAAATATCAATGATATCCCAACATTGTCTGGCAACTCAATTTCATAGGCATTGGCTGTGAATTTTCTGAGAATCCTGCATGGTCCTATCTTCTTCATCTTCAACTTGTTATACGTTCCCTTTGGAAACCTCTCTTTTCTCAAATGAGATAAAACTTCATCTCCAACTTCGAATTAAACTTCTCTCCTCTTTTGACCAACTCTGCTCTTGTATTTTTGGTTGTTGTCCTGTAGCTTCTCTCTGACTCTGTCATGGATTTTATGCATTTCTGTTGCAAAATCCTCTGCTCCAGCACTTCTGAACTCATCTTGATTCAGATATCTCAACTCTGTAGTCCCTCTTGTATGTATACCATACACAATTTCAAATGGAATTTTCCCTATGCTTATCTTCACTGAATTGTTAAATGCAAATTTTTCTTGTGCCAAAATCTGATCCCATTGACGATCTTTCTCAGTGACTAAACTTCTCAACAAGTTTCTCAGACTCATGTTTACTACTTCAGTCTATCCATCTATATGAGGGTGATATGCTGAACTAAAGGACAAGTTTGTCCCCTGCCTCTTCCATAGACTCCTCCAAAAGTGTCCTACAAATTTGGTATCCCTGTCTGAGACTATGCTTCTAGGGAATCCATGTAGTCTCACTACTTCTCTGGAAAAAAAATTCGCTATGTGTGTAGCCTCATTTATTTTGTAGCATGGTATGAAATGTGCCATTTTTGAAAATTTTTCCACCATAACAAATATGGAATCACTCCCTTTTTTAGTTCTACGCAATCCCAAAACAAAATCCATATTGATTTCATCCCAGGACCTCTCTGGAATTGGTAATCGCTGATACAAACCAATGTTTTGTTGTCTTCCTTTTGCATGTTGACACATTCTACATTTTTTCACAAACTTTTTCACTTCTGCCTTCATGCTCGGCCAATAATACAAATTACTTAGCTGTGAAAATGTCTTATCATGACCAAAATGTCTAGCTAAACCTCTGTTGTGTTTCTCTTACAACAAATTATCTCTCATTGAGCATTTCGATATGTAAAGTTGGCTTCCCTTGAACAATAATTCATCCTGGATCAAATATTCAGTCCATGGGATTTTGTTTCCCAACAAAGGATTCTTGCATTCCTCATACGCTTCCTTAAAATCTGCATCTTCTCTATACATATCCTTGAGGTGTTCAAACCCTAAGGTCTCCACTTGGAATTCCTCTACAATCAAACTCCTCCTGCTCAAAGAATCTACAACTTTGTTAGCAGTTCCAACAATATGTTTAATAACAAAAGTAATTTTTTTCATAAATTCTACCCATTTAGCATGTCTCTGATTCAAGTTTTCTTTCCTAGTAATAAATTGCAAAGATTTATTATCATTGTACAAGGCAAATTCTTTAGGAATTAGATAGTGTCTCCACTTCTTCAAAGATTGAATCACTGCATAAAATTCTTTGTCATATGTGGAATAATTCTTCTTGGTGTCATTCAGCTTCTCACTAAAATAAGAAAATGGCCTATTATCCTGACTCAAGACTACTCCAATAGCTAATCCACTTGCATCACATCTCACTTGAAATGTTTTTCCAAAATCTGGCAAGACCAGAAATGGTTTTTCTATGATTTTCTCTTTCAACACCTTGAAACTTTCTCCATCTTCCTCTATCCATTTAAAATACTTTTGTTTCTTCTTCACAGTGTCGATCATGGGTGCACATATATCATTGAAATTTTTGATAAACATTCTATAAAAACTTGCTAACCCATGAAATCTTCTTACCTCAGATATGTTGCTTGGCTATGGCCATTATTTGATTTCTCTCACCTTTTCTGGATCCATCTTCAATTCAATTGAATAGATTACGAAACCCAAGTATATGAGTCCCTTCTTCATATAAGAGCTTTTATTCAGATTTATCAACAACTTCTCTTGCTGCAACTTTTCCGTCACTGATGTCAAATGTCTTAAGTGTTCTCCCTTTGTCTTACTGAATATTAGTATGTCATCCAGATATACTATGAAAAGTTTTCCTATGAAGTCTTTCAATACTTCATTCATCAATCTCATAAATGTGCTTGGTGCATTTTTCAACCCAAATGGCATGACCAACCATTCAAACAATTCTTCATTTGTCTTGAATGTTGTTTTCCATTCATCTCCCTCTCTCATTATTATTTGATGATATCCACTCTTCAAGTCTATGTTGGAAAAATAGCTTTTTCCACTCAAACAATGCATAAAATCATCCATCCTCGGTAAAGGAAATATGTACCTAATGGTTATATTATTGATATCTCAAAAATCTGCACACATTCACCATCCTCCATCCTTCTTTGGACTTAACACAGTTGGTACTATGCATGGGATTAGGCTTTCCCTAATTAAACCTTTATCCAACAACTCTTGGCCTTGATTATTGACTTTCTCATTCTCTCTAGGTGTCAACCTATAAGATTCTTTATTTGGTAAACTAGCTCATGGAATAAGGTCAATATGATGGCTTATACTCCTAATGGGTGGCAATGACTATGGTAACTCATCCATTACTATGTCCACAAAGTTTTCTAACAGTTCCTGGATTTCTTCAGGCAAATCTTCCACATAAGTATTTGTAAGGATAACTCTGGGCTTCCTCACTACAACAAACTTCATTTCTTTTTCCTTCTTTATTTCATGCAAGAGTTCCTTCCCACTCATGAGAAGTATGCTTGAAGTAGATTCTCTCTTTTGTTCTTTGTCTTATATTGGTAACAACATATGTGTCCTACCATTCTTTTCTAGGGTATAAGTATTCTTTCTTCCATTATGAATAATTTTTCTATCAAGCTGCCATGGTCTCCCCAATAAAATATGACAAACATCCATAAGATTTACATCACACAATATTTCATTCTTATAACCTCCTATTTTAAATTCAACTTGGCATTGTTGACTTACCATTACTTGATGTCTTTTCTGCAACCATGATACCCTGTATGAGTTTGTATGTGCAGTTGTCTTCAACTCTAGTTTCTCCACCATATCTATGGATACAATATTGTCAGTGCTCCCACTGTCTATGATCACCTTGCAAATTTTGTCCTTCATCTTGTAAGCAGTTCTGAACAAACTTGTTCATTGAACTGGTTCCTCCATCTGCTTCTCTGGTTTAAGAAGAATCTTCCTCATCATGAGGTTCTTTCCTCCTTCTTTTCCTTCTTCTTCCAGATGCTTCTATGCTTCAGCAATGTGTGCGTCACCTCCTCCTTATTTCATTCTCCTAGGGCATTCCCAAGACTTGTGCCCTGATTTTCCATGGGTATAACATCTAAATTCACATCCTATGGCTCTTCCTCTGGAAAAAGAGCTTCTTCCTCCATGTGGTCCTTCTTTAAAACTTCCACCTTTCTCATGGTGACTATGTTGTTTGTCAGCTTCATGCTTCAACTTCTATAACTTCTCTCTACTAGTTCCCTTACCTCTGCTTGAATTTCCTCCCCTGTTTCAATGGATTTGCTTCCTGGCCAATTTCTCTTCATCTTTAAAGGCTTCCTGATAAGAATCCTCGACTTTACTAACAAATATCATGTTGATCTCCTCCTGTATTTTATATCTCAGCCCATTGATATATCTGGATTTTTTCTCATCTTCATTCTCTTTCTCTTCAGCCCTGATGTTCAGTCTGTAAAATTCTTGAGTGTACTCCTTTACTGATAAACTCTTCTGTCGCGGGTTCTGCAATATTCTGAACATATTGATTTGATATTTATTTGGGATAAGTTTGGCTTTTATCTTGGCTACCATCCTATCCCAACTTTTAATTTTTTGCTTACCATTGCTCTTGCATTTGGCTTGCAGTTCATCCCACCATAGTGTTGCATGACCCTTCAGTCTTGTCACTGCATGGTTCACCATATTTTCTTCTTTGATATCTTCGTGATTGAAGTACTTGTCCATAGAACGTACCCAATCTAACAATTCTTCAACTTCTAAATTGCCTTCATACATTGGTACCTATATCTTTTCTCTGGATCCTATCTTTGAAAAAACTTTTATCAAGCAATCTTGTGTAACATCCTCTGCTACATTTTCTTCAACTTCTAACTCTTCACTCTCATTTTCACTGATATCTCCAGCATCTAGTGCTCTTCTCTGCATTATTTCCATGGCGTCCAGTCTCATTCAGATTCGCCTCATTTATTCTTCCATTTCTACATTCTCTTTATGTCTTCTGGGTGGCATGATTTCACTGCATCACCTACAAACAAAAAATTAATTTTCTTGATACCACAATTGATACCAAATTACCTCCTTTGTCCTTTTCTTGTTGTCTGCAAACAATCTCAATATCACCTCTGATACCACCTGATGCAGCCCCCCTACTCCCCCATAGGGCTACATTACCTCTTGGTCAAATGATCTCTAATTATTGAGTCAAATGACTATCTGGAACCTTAACGGTCCCCTTCTGTATCTAAACACAGGCCCTTTTGGCTCCTTGGTGCAGTTTTTATAGCACCCACAACCTTCCCTTTTTCTCTCCTGTGAAATTTTAGAGTACTGGATGTTATCTCTTTTTCTGATAAGCCCCTTATCGAAGTGACCTTCGGCGGCGACTTCACATGACCATGTGATTGCGAACCTCCCTCAACATTTTAAGGTCCACGCAACTCCTACCCCCGAAATTATACATGATCGTCAATCTTGCGATCTTGATGATACTATCTAAACTGACGGTTCAGATCTACGATTTTCAAGTCTATGGACTAGATCTACCCCTTCTCAATCAACGACCGATATCTCTTTACGATTCCAAACTTCAAGGTTTTGGAATATCAAACCCTGCGTTCTTCCATACTTCAACCTCCCAGAGCTGACGATATGTAGACACATGTCTTGATAAATCAACAATCCTACTTTTGCTTCAGGTGTTTGAACTTTCAACACAGATCAATAGTCCTTTGGCTCCATTCTCTATCGATAGTCAAGATCTCCTTCGGGTCTTCAAACTTCTGAGATCTCAAATATCAAACTTCACCCTTCCTCCAAATGCCTTTTATCTGAAGGTTGTTAAGAACCAAATATCAATATAGCATAGAAAAACCTCAGAAAAAGTACTCAACGCCTTGAAAAAGAGATAATTTCAGATACTAAGCCTCTTAGAGGGGGAAACCTCCTTTCACCCCACTTAAATGTTCAAGTACAAGATGATTCAAAATGAAAATGTCTCCTTGGTATATATAGGAGACTAGGAGGTATAATTAGAACTAATGGTCTAAAGCCGATATAAATAAAATAACATTACTAATATAATATGCCCCAATTAAGGGGTAATGAGACAATATTAGGGCTTAACATGCCCCTCCCCTTGAGACAAGTGTTGTCCACAACGCTTGAGTAACTCTGGATGCTTCTGTATAAGAGACTCATCTTCCCAAATAGAATCTTTAGCCGGTAGTTTCCTCAATTTTATGAGATACTCTGAAATGGATCTATTCCTCAGCTGACGAATTCTTGTGTCAGTGATGGCTTCAGGCTCCAATATGATTTTTCCTTCCTCATAAAGTTCTAGAAATATAGTTTGAATTGGGATCTTGTCGCCTATAACCTTCTTTAAGCATGAAACATGGAAAACTGGGTGTACTCGTAAAGATGCAGGCAACTCCAATTTGTATGCCATAGTACCAA
>JZKD02S0756544.1:1037025-1079772 GCA_000966675.3 Picea glauca | reverse complement strand
GAAGTTCTCAATGTGCTCGGTAAATGAACCCTTTTGCTTGAGATTTATCAATTGGATAAAGAAGGTATTGCTCCTTGTATCCTCATAGTGTGCTATCATTTCTTCCATGAAAATTTTCCAAGTGATGAGTGATCTGCGAGAACAAAGCCATCGATACCATACAAATTGATTAGGTTCTAAATATAAAGAAGCAATTCGTACCTTTTGTGCATGTGGCACATTATGGAGATCAAAGAATTGCTCCATTTGAAGTACCCATGTGATTGGGTCCTTTCCATCAAACTTCCTCATATCAATCTTAGGAACGTGGTTGGTCTTCAAACCAAAGTTGGAGTTTCTCCATTCTTGATTCACCTTCCCTGTGTCCTCATCATGAATTTCATGGGATGAATTTTCACTTTCAGGTGTCTTCTCTGTTACGAAAATTTTCAATACTTCCATGATCTACCCTTTTAAACCCTCCATCATCTCTTGTAGTTCATCTTTTGTTACTATCTTCTTTTGTAAATCATTTATGTCCCTACGCATTTCTTCACCTTCATCAAGAGTCCGAGTAGGATTTTATAGAGTCTTATTTGGTGTAGAAGTTCCCTTTTTGGGTGGCATGTTGGCCAAATATCACTTTTGAACCTTGATATTGAGGTGGTTCTGCTAGACAATATTTCTTATGTTGTATCTCCCATGTTTCGTCCCTTCTGGGTATGAAACTTTCTTTTATGTAGTTCTCTGATATTTCTTCTCTATAATGCCACAGGTCTGATCAAAATTGGATGTGCCAAGTGGAATTTATGGTAAGTTCCCCACAACTTGCCGATTTTTTGCCTTTCCAGGAGATCTCACTTTTATAGCGTGCCCCGCACAAAGTAATTGATATTAAATTCTGAAACTCACACCAAAACTATTACAGACTGTCCACGATCCAATGAAACTAGTCCCACTCAATTTGGATACTCTAGGAAGAAATTATGAGTGTTTTACCTGGAACACCTTCTTGAGACTAGTGAGATACCCCATCTTACACAAGGTGTATCTACAAATTTAAGATGACCCAGAATCTAAAATTTTTACCACAGATACCCAACTAATTTCTGCAAATAGTCTCCATAGTTCAGGGTCTAAAATGTTACATAAAATGTTTTATAGCTAAAATTCCACAATGACTCAGTTCAGCATGATTCTAGAACCCTATCTTGTACACGTTGTATCTCCAAAAGTATAAGGCCTCAAGAGATGAATTTTGAACCCAACACACCTTGGTCCGTCTACTAAATATCCTCCAAGTCGTTCCTTCTAAGACATTGTAGGAAACAAGTTATAGCAAAAATGCCAAGGTGTCTTAGATGTTGCAGCGAAACCCCAAGACCTTGAGCTCTGATACCATATGCTAAGAACCAAATATCAATATAGCATAGAAAAACCTTAGAAAAAGTACTCAATGCCTTGAAAAAGAGATAATTTCAAATAATAAGCCTCTTCGAGGGGGCAACCTCCTTTCACCCCACTTAAGTGTTCAAGTACAAGATGATTTAAAATGAAAATGTCTCCTTGGTATATATAGGAGACTAGGAGGTGTAATTACAACTAATGGCCTAAAGACGACATAAATAAAATAAAATTACTAATATAATTTGCCCCAATTAAGGGCTAATGAGCCAATATTAGGGCTTAACAAAGGCTATAATCCACTAACGCATGTCCACCTAATCTGACAGTCAAGGATTACTTCAGTTCTTCACCCAGAGTACATGGATTTATGCCATGTCTCTCTTAAATACCACATCTCTGAATCACTTCTGGACTTTGCCCGGAGTTCATGTATTCACACTACATCTCCCTTAGATATGTTGGTCCACATTCACATCAAATCTTTGGGTTTCGACAATATCATATCTCAACTAAAACCCCCTACAGTTTACTCGGAGCTCATGATCCATTGACAAGTGTCCCCATGAATATAGACAACTCTCAACTCTTTGGCTATTCGGGCTTCAGGTGTATCAATGTTTCACCTTTTGGCTTCCTTTGGATCTCACAACCTGTCAACACATATCCTCCTAAATCTAACAGTCCAGATCCGCTCCTGCCCTTCGGCTCTCCGTACTTAAGAAATCTCAAGATTCGCCCTGGGTGATCCAATGCTTGAAGCTTACCCCGAACAATATGACGACTCAGATTTGTTCCTGTTGATCGAACGAATGATATTATACTTTGGTTTTCTGGATCTTCAGGCTTTGGAAATCTCAACTCTCAAAGTTTGATCAGCTCTCTCTCCCAAATGTGCGAAGCACTAAGGCTCGTGCACTTTACTCTAATCAAACGGCTATTGATATTTTACACAGTGATCCAACGGCCACTATCACTCCTCCTCCTGAGCTTCTGACTTCTTCTGACTTAGAAGATTTATTAGTCTTCAAAGGTTTCAAACGTTTACTCCTCCTATGAGTTCGACTCTTGGATCTCGTGAACACTTCTGAAAAGTTTTATCGCTTCTGAGCTTGATTCTTAAAGGATTCCATCTTCCCACACACTCATTTCATTCTTGCGATTTCGATAACTCATATCAAGGGATTTCTTGAAAATAAATACTTCTCGGCCACCTAGCGTTCCTCTAATTTGGTTCTTGGACACTTGGTCACTTCTTGATGTTGTGCACACCTTGCACATGGTCTAAGTTTCCTTTGTTCTCTCTAAACTCCTCTTATTCAATCAGAGACTCAATTGACGCACTCCTTGTGTTCGAGATGCACACCTTGCATACAAGTTCTAGAAGAGAAACAATTGAGACTTATCCAGTTTCGTCACAACTTCATACTATCAACTTCTCGAACAATCATAAATGAACAAAAAATGAAATAAATCACATACACATAATATAACATTCGTTCATTCATACATCAAATGAACACAGTCCAAGGATTTGGGACAATTCTATATGTACTATTCATTCATCAAAACAAATTACATAATCTTTCTTCTACTCTATTATGTTCTACTGATCTCTATCTTTATCTCATGGTATCCTAATACTTTTACAATGCAACAACAAACTATCTAAGGACCTGTTCCACGAGCTCTCGTCTTCTTGTCTGTAACCTATCCTATCAAACTCTTAGCGGTTACCTACTCTGCCCTATTACAATAACTAACACTTATTGCCAGATAAGATTCAACACTCTATATGTGCAACCCCTTATAGTCCTTCACAATTTTACAAACACGGCATATTTAAAAATGTTTCTTTCAAAAATATCTCAACAACTAGATTTAATTATGAGTTAATTTCTGATTTGAAACTCTATTAATTTCTGTTTTGAAACAAATAAAATGCACCAGTACCAGAACTAGTGATCAAGGTAATTAATAACAATGTTGTAGGTGAATGTCTAAGACTCGATACAATACGATGCTGTAGCAGATGATGCGCCTTACTTGGATAACATGGATGCTATTTTTAGGTCTATTCATTTCCTAAGATAGGCCTATCAACTTTTCTATTTTGGAAACCCTAAGTTTGTGGGTCTAAATTAACCTTGCTTATTTATTGTTGGAATTCCAATTTATATTAGAAGCCATGTGCTTTAGTGAGGAATCTTCCTAGATATGTTTTGAGGTTCTTTTTTCCTATAATTACAATCTTACCTCTAGGATTATTAGTTTATTAGTAGAGAAGTTACATGAACAATTAATTTGATTTGTTCATGGAATTTATTGGTTAAGAGTGCATGGTGATAAGAAGGTGCACCCTAAGCTCACTTCTAGGCTTATTAGTAGAGAAGTTACATGAATCATTAATTTGATTTGTTAATGGAATCTATCGGTTAAGAGTGAAGGTGCACCCTAGTGTATAATGGAGGTTTATAAGGGTTATTATTACATGAACTATCATTGGCGATGGGAAGCATTAATAATTGCATTGGATTATTCTTATCCTTTTTTTCGCGCATTCTTATTCTATTCTATATATCGTATTAAGTAGGGAGAAGAGTGGTTTAATTTTCTTTTGTGATTTATTAGTATTTTGAGTTTGTGTTTTTTCTTTTCTTTATTTTCTTAGAGAGATGAAGATTGATTGCTAACATGGATTATCTATGTTTGTGACTTGGTTTTACTATATCATATCATGACTAGTTCTATTCCTTTTAAAAAAGTCAATTTGTACCATGGAGTGTTGTTATCCAAACTTGTGTGAACTTTTTTATACATACAACTTTTGATAATAAAGACATATATTTTCATTGTTCACTACCACATGTTATTTGTACATGGTAAATTTGTATTTTATCTTTCACTTATCTTTAGTTTTGGTCTTAATAAACTTCTAATTGTCTTTCAATCTATTCACTTTTACTTAGTTTTCGTTTCCTTTGAATGAATGGATTGATATTGGTTTATTAAATCTTAACTTTTGATTTTTTTCCAAAAAAACGTCCATGTTAAAACATTGAATAATATGCATCTTAAGCATATTTAAGTAGGCATTTAGGTAGGTTTTATTTTTTCTTCAATAAATTAGAACTAAATTATCTTGTTGTAATTTTGATTTATCTCAAAAATAAAGAAAAAACCCTTTAATTGTTTTTTGGTCAATTTCCATGTACTAAAAAAGCCTAAAAAAACACCAATTAATTCACTAGGATAGTAATAATTATTTATTGTACTTTCTATTTTCTGCATTTAGAAAATTGTGTTTTGTCATTCATTTTGATTAATTGCATATGTTACAAGTTTCTATAAATTATGTTCTGTATACTTATTATGTTGAGTAGAGTTATTAACATTTTTTTCATAACATAATTGTAATAGATTTCATACAATCATTGTTAAATATAGATTTATTTTTCTTGAGAAATTTCAATCCTTAAATCATTTTTTTTTTTTTCCCACTTTTATGAGTAGATTTATTTATGGTAGTACATTGGCAACTTGATAAATTCGGTTTTCTTAGTCATTTGTTGAATTGAAATTGACTCCTAAAATCATTTACAAATTCCCCTATGGTTAGCTAACATCAACCTTGTAAACAAATGGTTTAAGTGATAACAAGATTATTTAACTTAAAATTTACCAAAAAAAAAAAATTATTACAATGTTTTGATAAATGGTTATTTCAAATGCATTTTGCATAAAACATCATTCATAGTATTTTTGTCCACAAGAGATTCAATTCATTATTGGTTTTCTTCTATTGGTTTTCTTCTTGAGAAGTTGTGTAATTTCCTCCTGTACTACCAGAAAATCATGTTACTCCCTTCACTCTTATGGAGTTCCAGCTCTACACAAATATCTAACATGTCTTGAATAAGGGGTGCATCTGTTGCAATATTGAAGAAAAAATACAAATAGGAGTTTCATTCGATGTTGGCATTACCTTATTTTTCATGTTTTTAGTGAAGGTGATATCTCCTACTACAATAGCTCGCAAGACAATTTCTACTCCTTATTTCTTCCACCTAAACTGGACTCTTCAAACTTTTATTTTGGCAATACAATTCCAAGGATGAAGTTTTGAATGAACCCCCTATTGGTCCTAAGTTCTACACCTGACTGCTAAAGGGCAGAGCTAGGCCACCTATCAGTTTTAGAATTATTATTATTTGTCTTTTGTGGATCAGTTAGAGGGCGGGTTTTACCAATAAAATCTCAAGGTTGGGTTTTGAAATAGACAAGGATGAGGGTCTTCCTTGGCTGGTGGCACACTAATGACAGACAGTGAAAAATAGGGGTAAAAGCAAGGAAACAACACACCACTCTATGAGTAATTTGCTGCAAGAAGTCTGATGGATAAAATATTATTTCAAACACAAAACATGTATCAGAACTCAATCACTCCCATAGGTTTCAAGAAAAACAAGGCTTCGTCAAGACATGGCTATAATCACAAGTTTCATGTTAATAAATCTGAGTTATGCAATAGTTGAAAGGGAAAGAAAAGCACTTCACACAAATCAAGATTGCATTCACGATAAGAAACACACCTATAGATTAGAAGAAAAACACTATCATCAAAAGCATGTTCACCAGGTAGAGACTTTTATTTATGTGTAGAACATGTCCAGTCAATATGATATATTGATTTCCTCTCCCAAAATACAACCCTTAAAATATCCAAAAAATCCCTATTTAACAGAGTTGCATAGGCTCTCATCCCTAGGGGACTGAGACCTAATTCTATTTTACTGACTGTAAGACATAATCACTAATCTAACTGACATTGCATGGAGTTCAGCATGTGAAATCCACATTGAAATTCACCAACAACAAGTGGTTCTTATCAAACACAGAAGACCACTTTTAAAATCTAATCTGAGAAAATGATGGAATTGATTGACTAAAAACTACTACTGTCTCTAAGATAGAACTAATGCATGAACTGGATGAACTAAGTTGGAAAAAATAGACTTGGAGTGGCAGATGTGAGGGATGTGTCGAGCATTCGCGTGCCTGTGAGTTTTCTAAGGCGACTGGAGATGACTCGTTGTGTTGACCCTACTAAATGACATCTTTAACTGGTTATGAACATGCGGACATGGAGGTGGGCGTATAGGTGGCAAGTGGTGAGAGGTGATATGAGGGAGGTATCGGTAGTGTGGAGTATAGGTGTATGAAGGTTGGAGTTTGAGTGGGAGAAATGTGTAATGTGATGAGAGGAAGGAGAAATACGTGAGAGGAATGGGAGTGTGGGTTGGAGCCAAGTGTCATATGGTGAGAGGGGTGGTAGGAGTGAGTGGAGGTGAGTGGAGGACACATGGCACATGGCAAGAGGGGAGGTATTGAGAGGCAATCTGGTAGGATTGGAGGCGAGGTAGGCGATAAGTTGTTTGGAGAAGGGAGGGTCTGAAACCATGAGGAGGTGCCATGTTAGGTAGGGTCCGTGGTGTGGAAACTACCATTCGAGACCCCCCACCCACCAATAAAGCTAGAATGGTCAGGGGGTCTGAAATCATGTGAGGACCATTGATATAGTAGATGGAGAAGTCGTTGATGGTGATTAGCGCTGGAGTTAGGTGTTGGATGACAAAATGTCATATATTCATGCCTTTTTACCTTAACACCACGTAACTGTTGATATGGAGATGGAGGCTGGATCTTCAACTTTGAAGATCGATACTGTCACTACGTGCATTCCGAGCCCGAATGTCATGTTCTGATTGGTTTCCAGTTTCGTGGAAGCTTACTGTGTTGTCCACTGGATTTGTCGATCCTATCCATCTCCTGCACACACAAAGCATAAGGTGGAACTCCTATATGCTCTATTAGTGATAACTTACGATGATGAGTATTCCAATTTCAAACTAGAACATGTGATCCTCACTCAATAAGTAAAAATCGATGGTGAAAAATGCAAAGGCAGATAGGGGCCATGAAAATAAAAATGGATGACACGCTAAACAATCAACAACAAAACTCAACATTGATGGATGGATAGAGTGAAAGAGAAAAAGGGCACAGGTGCAAACCTAGGTAAAAACATTGGCTCCAACTGGGGATATCTCATCCCTATGAGGTGTTGAGAACCATAGATGGATGCCTTAGGAATAAACAACTTCTCTTACATTCCATGAGTTACCTCTGTTTCTATCTGCCAACCCTGTTTATCTTCTATTGTTCCTCAACCATGCATTTTATTGAACTGAAAACTGAAACTACATTTGAGTGCCTTTGTTGGGCTATGTAGTCTTTATTCACACACAACTACCTAATAAAAAACAATAGGAAAGAATCTATGGTACAAGAGGGACCTTCCCTCATCCTCAAACAAAATAGTGTTTCAAGAAGCTCCCATTTATTGGGCCTCCAATGATCTCTGCATCACCTAGATTGTGTAACATAAATGTATTATTATCCAGAACTTAAACCACCTTAAAGGGGCCAAACTAGAGGTTGTCAAATTTACCATGATTGGACTTGTCATCCCTTCTAGCATCCCACCTCAAGACCAGGTCACCTTTCTGAAAAATCTCCTTCTTGGTTTTCTTGTCAAAGGTTGATTTGGTCTTGCTTTGTTATAATTCTGTCCTCTGATCCAATGCTTCTCTTATTTGTTGCACTTCTATAATTTGGAAGATTCTCCTTTGGATGTCACAGGGCTCCTCAATGTATTCTTGTAATAATTTTAGGACCGATATACAAAGCTGAGTGGGAGAAACAATGTCTATGCCATAAACAATATGAAATTTTGAGGTCCCCAAAGACTTCTTGGTGTTTATTATGTCAGCCCACAAAGCATACTTGAGTTTAGACTCCTAGAATTTCTTGTTTTTAGCCAGTAACCTCTTGATAATCCTGATGAGAGTTTTATTTGATGACTCTGCCAAGCCATTCCCCTGTGGGTAATAGGGTGTGGAATGTGTCAATGAAATGTTATGACTTCCAAATAAGTCAATCGTGTCTTTGGACTTAAATTCTTGGGCATTGTTTGTTACAAGCTTACTGGGGAAACCAAATCTCATAAAAATATTAGTTTCCAGAAAATTGATGATCACCTTATCAGTGGCATTCCTGGTGAGCACAGTTTCAATCCACTTGGTGAAGTAATCGATGGAAGTGAGGATCCACTTGTGTTGTCCACTAGAAGGTGGATTTATCTCTCCTACGAAGTCTAACCCCCATTACTGAAATGGACCACTAGTAGTGATAGGTATTAGGGGTACTGATAGTAACTTATGTTTCCCTGCAAAAATACAACATTCATTGTAGGCCTTGACAACAAAAAATACATCAGAGAAAAGTGTGGGACAATAGTACCCTGCCCTTAGGATACTGAGAGATGTGGCCTTCCAATGGTGGTGTCCTCAACATACTCCTCTATGCATTTTTGATGTCACTTGTTTGGCCTCTTTTTCATCAAGGCATTTTAAGAGGATGCCAGCAGGATCTCTCAAATACAAGTCATGGTTTGAGATGAAGAATTTGATTTCTTTCAATTTGAGAGACCTAGCCTTTGTCTTATTCACATCTGGTGGACATTCAAAATGCTTCAGAAAATAGATGATGTTTTTATACCAATGTGAAGAGGAGTATTTTTCAAATACCTGTAAGCTAGCTTGTCTAGGATGTATGATGGGTGCATCTGATTGGATGAAGATTTGATGCAATTCTAGAACCTTACAATTTGATTCTAATAGAAATTTGGCCACTCCTTTCCCTTTGATCATCTTGGTGGGATTTATGTGCAGGCCATACTCCAACTGTTTGACAATCAATTTTCCTCTTTTTCCCTCACTGTCTAGATGGACCAAAATTCGTTTGACACTGCGGCTAAGAACAAAGGTTGTTATGCTAGACTATAACACATAAAACCTAAAGGATTTGAGTTCTTTGACCAATGCATAAGCCTTCTTTTCTAATATATCATAATTCAACTTAGCATCTCTAAGAGCTCTGCTGAAAAATGTTATGGATTGTTCATGCCCTTCCTCATTTTTCTGTAGTAATACAACATCAATGGTTTCTTCTGAAGAAAAGGAGAAGATGAAGAAATATTTGGTATAGTCGGGACTGGCTAACACAGGGGCTTGAACTAAATCCTGCTTGATTCTTTGGAAAGATGTTTTTTCCTCCAAGGACCATTTTATCACAACATCTTTATTCAACATGTTAGTAATAGGCTTCAGAATTTCAACAAAATTTGGCACAAAACATATGAGGAAGTTTATCTTACCAATGAAATAATAGACATCCTTTTTATTTCTAGGGATCTCAATCTCTTGAATGACACAAACCCTCTTTGTATCAATTTTTGTACCTCCTGGTGATATGATGTGGCCCAGTAGCTTTCCTTATGGCATGGAAAAGTGAGACTTCCTAGGATTCAGGGATATTCCATACCTCCTGCATTTCTTGAAAACCTGCTCCAAATGCTGCAAATGTTTATCATCAAACTTGGAGAAAATGCTTATGTCATCTAATTATATAACCATAAATTTGTCTTTTTCCCCCACAAAAGCTATGTCCATGGCCCTCTGAAAAGTGGCCCCTACGTTCATCAGCCCAAAGGGCATATTGTCATGCATGAATGTTCCCCATGGGGTGGTGAATGTTGTTTTTTATTTATCCTCTTCACACATTGTTATCTCGTTATAACCAGAGTATCCATCTAACAAGGAAATTATGTGTGCACCTACCACCCTTTGTAAAATATGATCCATCTTAGGGAGGGGGTAATTATCCTTTAGAGAACACTTGTTAATATTTCTTAAGTCAACACACAAGCGTATCTCCCCATTTGTCTTCCTTGTGGGTACTAAGTTGGCCAGCCAGTTTGAGTACCTCAATGGTACAATAATCTTGGCATCCAACATTTTTTTTCAGCTCTTTCTCAATTATGGACATCAAACTGGGATTAAATCGTCGAATCTTCTGTATGAATGGCCTGGAGCCATCCTTTAGGGGGATCTTGTGTTGGATGATGTCAGTGTCAAATGCCTTCAAATCTTGATAGGACCATGAAAAAATATCAACAAATTTGTTTATAAGACTAACATACCTGCCCTTTTGTCTGCAACTATTACTTTGGACAACTTGATGATCTTGGGATTCTCAATGATCCCAATATTGCAATCTCTTATCTCTTATTCTTGATTCATCATGGCAGTTCCTTTGTAAACATCATTACTTTCAAACAACCTTTCCAATGGCTCTAGTCCTCTTGGAATGTGATTGTTTTTCAGCTCCACAATATCATGACCAACTACTATCTTCAACAGATGAGATATTTGTTGATCTTCTAATTCCTCATTTTCACCTTCTTGATTTTTTGATCAATTGAGATATTGGAGAATTCATCAATGGTGTGTAGGAATCTCTGTAGCTCTAGATCATCATTGAATACTTTAAAATTCTTTATCTTGTCTGGTATGGCTGTTCTATGCCTGATGCAACCCCGCTACTCCCCCATAGGGCTACACGACCTCTTGGTCAAATGATCTCTGATTATTGATTCAAATGAATATATGGAACCTTAACGGTCCCCTTCTGTATCTAAACACAGGCCCTTTCGGCTCCTTCGTGCAGTTTTGATAGCACCCACAACCTTCCCTTTCGCTCTCCTGTGAAATCTCAGAGTATTGGGCGTTATCTCTTTTTCTGATAAGCCCCTTCTTGATGTGACCTTGGGCGGCGACTTCACATGACCACGCGATTGCGACCCTCCCTCAACATTTTAAAGTCAGTGCAACTCCTACCCCTGAAATTATATGGGATCATTGATCTTGTGATCTTGACGATACTATCTGAACTGACGGTTCAGATCTGCGCTTTTCAAGTCTACGGACCAGATCTGCCCCTTCTCAATCAACAATCGATATCTCTCCAAGATTCCAGACTTCGGGGTTTTGGAATCTCAAACCCTGCTTTCTTCCATACTTAAACCTCCTAGAGCTGATGATATGTAGACACATGTCTTGATAAATCAACGGTCCTACTTCTGCTTTGGGTGTTAGAACTTTCAACACATATTAACGGTCCTTTGGCCGCCTTCTTGATCGACATTTGAGATCTCCTTTAGGTCTTTGAACTTCTGAGATCTCAAATATCAAACTTCACCCTTCCTCCCAATTCCTTTTATCCAAAGGCTATAATCCACTAACACTTGTCCACTTAATCTGACAGTCAAGGATTACTTCGGGTCTTCACCCGAAGTACATGGATTTATGCCACATCTCTCTTAAATCCCATGGCTCTGAATCACTTCGACACTTTACCCGAAGTTCATGGATTCATGCTACGTCTCCCTTAGATATGTCGGTCCAAATTCAAATCGGATCTTTGGGTTTCAACAATATCAAATATCAACTGAAACCCCCTATATTTTACCGGGAGCTCACGATCTGTTGACAAGTGTCCCTGTGAATATCGACGACTCTCGACTCTTCGGCTATACAAGATTCAGGTGTATCAACATTTCACCTTTTCGCTTCCTTTGGATCTCATGACCTGTCAACATATATCCGCCTGAATCTAATGGTCCAAATCTGCTCCGGCCCTTCGGTTCTCTGCACCTTAGAAATCTTAAGATTCGCCCTGGGTTATCCAACGCTTGAAGCTTACCTCGAACAATATGACGGCTCATATCTATTCCTATTGATCGAATGAATGAGATTATACTTCAACTTTTCATCTCTTCAAGCTTAAGAAATATCAACTCCCAAAGCTTGATGAGCTCTCTCTCCCAAATGTGCGAAGCGCTAAGGCTCGTGCACTTTACTCTGATTAAACGACTGTTGATATTTTACACAGTGATCCAATGGCCACTATCGCTCCTCCTCCTGAGCTTCTGATTTCTTCTGACTTAGAAGATTTATCAGTCTTCAAAGGTTTCAAACCTTTACTCCTCCTACGAGTCCGACTCTTGGATCTCGTCAATACTTCTAAAAAGTGTTATCTCTACTGAGTTTGATCCTTAAAGGATTCCAACTTCTCACACACTCATTGCATTCTTGGGATTTCAATAACTCATATCGAAGGATTTCTTGAAAATAAATTATTCTCTCCCACCTCACATTCCTCTGTCTTTGTTCTTCAACGCTTGGTCACTTCTTGATGTTGTGCACACCTTGCACATGGTCTCAGTTTCCTTTGTTCTCTCTGAACTCCTCTTATTCAATCTGAGACTCAATTGACGTACTCCTTGCATTCGAGATGCACACCTTGCATACAAGTTTCAGAAGAGAAACAATTGAGACTTATCTAGTTTCATCACAACTTCATACTATCCACTTCTCGAACAATCATACATGAATGAAAATGAAATAAATCACATACACATAATATAACATTCACTTATTCATACATCAAATGAACATAGCACAATGATTTGGGACAATTTTGTCTGTACTATTCATTCATCAAAACAAATTACATAGTCTTTCTTCTACTCTATTATGTTCTACTAATCTTTATCTTTATCTCATGGTCTCCTAATACTTTTACAATGCAACAACAAACTATCTAAGGACCGGCTGCACGAGCTCTCATCTTCTTGTCCGTAGCCTATCCTACCAACCTCTTAGCGGTTACCTACTCTGTCCTATTACAATAACTAACAGTTATTGCCAGATAAGATTCAACACTCTATATGTGCAACCCCTTACAGTCCTTCACGACTTTACAAACACGATATATTTAAAAATGTTTCTTTCAAAAATATCTCAACAACTCGATGTAATTCTGAGTTAGTTTATGATTTGAAACTCTATCATGCTGAGATGTTATTTCTTTGCTTCCACGATTACATTTTTTACTTTGAGGGCAATGCTCGACTGTCACCTTAGATTCACACACACCCCTTTCAATTAAGGGGAGAAATATTGGAAACCTAATCCATTAAAATTTTTGGGGAAAGAATATGAAATGTTACAATATGTGAATGATCATTAAAAGTCAAGAGACATTGAAAGAAAAACCCAAGAATCACATGAATGTAATTATAAGTATATCATATTAATGAATAAAACACATCATGCTTATCTATTTTCAAGTGTCTAATAGTTTTCATAAGTTTGTTACTTGATAGGTAGTTTGTTAATCGATCGGTCGGCCCACAATGATTGAGATTCTTACTGTACCGATCCTTCCAAGGGATAGGGCCTTTGCGCAAATAACGAGTGCTTTGTATCTAAGCAAGGTCATGCCAATGTACCTTTTGATTGTTTTGAGATTTGACAATTTGTTTTACAATTTTTTAATTTTAAATGTAAATCTATTTTTTTCTTTTTATGTATAAAATCTATATATATGTGTGTTAAAGTTGAGGAGGAGACAGCTATTTTGCATTGCAAATGAATTTATAGGTTTTTATATTTATAAAGGAAATTTCAATACTTCAAAATTGTGTCCAAAATTTCATTTAAAAAATTATGTTTTCTATACCATTAATTTATTCTCCTTTAAAGACATATTACTATCTACTTCATCAAAAAAACTTTTAATTCGTACACTTCATCAACATGGAGATCTCCTACAGAAATTAAAATAAATGGTGTGTATACAATTTCAGCAATCAATTATCAATGCTTAAGTCAAACTTCTTGAAATGAATTCACCACTGTGAATGAATTGCTTTACTTCTGATTTGAATGGAAACCTGGTTTATTTGCTTGTGGTGCCAATGCCGGGCCAAGGATTAAAATCAATTATTCTGTGCACAATGCACTCCGGTTTTAAATATGCAACCATAGGACTTCAAGGGAGCACTCCAAGTACTGGCGGGAGGATGTATACTCTGTTATTCGAATGTGCATTGTTATGACTATTTAACACACTACATCTATATGACTATTCCGGCCAAGACGCCAGCAACATTAAGGAATGGAAATGTTTTCTTCCTTACTAATAGATCAATGTGAGGTATATTTATTTGCTTGCAAGGGCTGACAAATAAAAAAAGCGGTCAGGCTGCGAACGCTTTGACCCCACGTCCATTACCATACAGGTTGGTTAGTTCAACGTGCTGGGCTGTCTGTAATAAGCGATTGGTGCGGAGGTTGTATGTGTTAAAAAAACGCATAGATTGGGTATAAAATGCCCAACCATAAAATCAGAAGGATATGATGCCTATTGCATAAGAACACACAACGCATAAGCCTAACCTCCTACTAGGCATTCATTCAAGCGGTTTATCAAAGAGATCACCCAGCAACCCACAAATAAAATGCACCAGTACTGGAACCTGTGATCAAGGTAATTAATAACAATGTTGTAGGTGAATGTCTAAGACGCAACACAATACGATGCTGCAGCAGCGGATGATGCGACTTACTTGGATAACATGGCTGCTATTTTTAGGTCTATTCATTTCCTAAGATAGGCCTATCAACTTTTCTATTTTGGAAAACCCTAAGTTTGTGTGTCTATATTAACCTTGCTTATTTATTGTTAGAATGCCAACTGATATTAGAAGCCATGTGCTTTAGTGAGGAATCTTCCTTGATATGTTCTGAGGTTCATCTTTCCTATAATTACAAGCTTACCTCTAGGCTTATTAGTAGAGAAGTTACATGAACCATTAATTTGATTTGTTCATGGAATTTATTGGTTAAGACTGCATGGTGATAAGAAGGTGCACCCTAAGCTTTCATCTAGGTGTATTAGTAGAGAAGTTACATGCACCATTAATTTGATTTATTCATGGAATTTATCGGTTAAGAGTGCACGGTGATAAGAAGGTTCACCCTTGTGTATAATGGAGGTTTGTAAGGGTTATTATTACATGAACTCTCATTGGAGATGAGAAGCATTAATAATTGGATTGGATTATTCTTATCCTTTCTTTTTCGCATTCTTATTTTTATTCTATATATTGTATTAAGTAAGGATATATTGTATTAAGGAGAAGAGTGGTTTAATTTTCTTTTGTGATTTATTGAGATTTTGAGTTTGTGCTTTCTCTTTTCTTTATTTTCTTAGAGAGATCAAGATTGATTGCTAACATGGATTATCTATGTTTACTTGATTTTACTATATCATGTCATGACTAATTCTATTCCATTCAACAAAGTTTTTTTTGTACCATGGAGTGTTGCTATCCAAACTTCTGTGAACTTTTTTTATACCTACAACTTTTGATAATAAAGACATATATTTTTATTGACCACATGTTATTTGTATAGAAAATTTCTATTTTATCTTTCACTTATCTTTAATTTTGGTTTTAATAGGTTTCGAATTGTCTTTCAGTCTATTCACTTTTTCTTCTTTTTTTTTTTTTTTTTTCCTTTGAATCAATGTATTGTTTCCTTTAAATGAATTAATTGATATTGGTTTATTAAATCTCAGCTCTTTATTTTTTTCCAAAAAAAAATTCAAGTTAAAACATTGAATAATATGCATCTTAAGTATATTTAAGTAGGCATTTAGGTAGGTTTCATTATTTCTTAAATAAATTAGAATTAAATTAGCTTGTTGTAATTTTGATTTATCTAAAAAACAAAGAAAAATCTTTTAATTGTTTTTTTTTTCAATTTCCATGTACTAAGAAAGCCTTCAAAACCTTAAATTTAATTCACTACGATATTAATGATTATTAATTGTACATTCTATTAGAAAATTGTGTTTTGTCATTCATTTTGATTAATTGCATATGTTACAAGTTTTTATAAATTATGTTGTGTATACTTATTATGGTCAGTAGAGTTATTAGCATTTTTTCCATAATATAATTGTAATAGATTTCATACAATCATGGATAAATATGGATTTATTTTTCTTGAGAAATTTCAATCCTTAAATCATTTATTACTTTTTTTTTCCCACTTTTATTAGTAGATTTATTTATGGTAGTACATTGGCAACTTGATAAATTGGGTTTTCTTAATTATTTGTTGAATTTAAATTGACGCCTAAAATCATCTACAAATTCCCCTATGGTTAGCCAACATCAACCTTTTTTTTTTTTGTAAGTAAGAGAGAAAATTATATTAAGTGCCTGCTATAACTGCAGTAGATTGTCAAAATACAAACATGTTCTGAGTTCACCAGCTCGACTGCCCCAACAGAGGGGAAACCAGTCCAGCTTTCCAGTAGTTTAAAAGCTATCGAGACATAAACATAGATAGTATAAACCATGTTCAGACTAATCCTAAGCATAGACCAGGAGACAGACTACATAAAACGAGCATAATAACTAAACACCTGGAGAGAAGGTTGGCTACATGGGAGGGACATCCCCTGTCCATGGCTCTTCGTCGATGTACGTGGGCTCATAAGCTGGCTCGCCTACCTCGTCTTGCATTATTCCTTTGCCGCGTTCAGTCTTCGCCGGTTCCCTACTGACTGGTCGAGAGGCCGTGCTCGCTCCTGCATCTTGATTAGCACCTGGTGCCGCCTTTGACATATTCACAGTCGAGTCCCGAGCAAGATTTCCTTCCATGGAGGATAAAATATGTACACAGGTTGCCATCTTCGCATCAGTCGCTTGGAGGTGGTAGTTGAGGTCTGCCATTTCTCGTCTCATCTCAAAGACCAGGTCTTGCATGATGAGCAAACGGTCTCTAAGGTGCTGTTGATCCACAGAGCCAGGGGGAAGCGGTGCATGACCGTGAGGAAGAGGGTCACCGCAAATTGGGACGCTTTGAGCATGGGCTTGGGACACAGTCAGGGGACCGAAAAGATGCCTCGGGAGAGAGGGTGATGGGCTGGTGGAAGTGGCAGCGAGAGAGTCTTGACGGAGAGCAGCTTGAGGGCGAGGGGATGACCAGCTAGAAGACGTACCAGGAGGCGAGACTGAGGGTCGACGGGGCCTCCATGGAGAGCCCCGCCTCAGTTTGCCTCTCTGGCGCGTCATTTTGCGCGCAGACGGGGTGGAAGAGCAGATAAAAGACGTCCAACGAGGAAGAAGGGTGAGAGGATTGTCTCGTCTATGCACTGTCGTGAGGAGCCGAGCTAGGAAAAGGCTGGAGCAAATGACATAGAAAGTGAGCCAGGCCATTCCGGAAGCGTATGGAAGGAGCCTGTGTGAGTGTGGTTTAAATGTCATTTAACTCGCCGTAGCAGCCATTAAGTTTCATGGAGGGTGGCGGCCTGCACCACGAGCCCGTCACGTGCTATAGTGCTGTGTGGGATTGTGTCATCCCCCTCTCCTTGCCACGGAGGACGCCCTAACACCCCATCGGGGGGAGCCAACATCAACCTTGTAATCAAATGGACCTTCTAATTAAATGGTTTAAGTGATAACAAGATTATTTAATTTAAAATTTATCAAAAAATGTTTTTTATTACAATGTTTTGATATAGGGTTATTTCAAATGCAATTTTGATAACACCTCTCCATTAATAGTCTTTTTCTCCAAAAAAGATTCAATTCATTATTGGTTTTCTTCTATTGGTTTTTTTATTGAGAATTTGTGTGATTTCCTCATGTACTGCAAATAATGTTACTCCCTTCACTCTTATGGAGTTTCAGATATACATAAATGTCTAACATGTCTTGAATAAGGGGTGCATTTGTTGCAATATTGAAGAAAAAATCCAAATAGGAGTTTCATTGGATGTTGGCATTACCTTATTTTCCATCTTTTTAGTGAAGGTGACATCTCCTACTACAATAAGTCGCAAGACAACTGCTACTCCTTATTTCTTCCACCTAAACTAGACTCTTCAAACTTTTCTTTTTGCTATACAATTCCAAGGATGAAGTTTTGAATGAACCCCCAATACTTCAATTCCCAATGTCCATCCAATTTGCATTGTTAGGAAAAAAAATCATATTGTAAGGGCTATTTGGAACTCTCTAGTTGCTCATGTTCTCCATTTTGGTCCCCCAAGTTCTGGTGTATTTTGGAGTAGCAGAAACATCCCTTGCTTTCCCTCTTTCAATATTCTACAAGAATATTGGAGTAATTCTTTGCTACCCACATCTCTTTTGAATGCAATTTTTTCAATATAAATGGTTTCTTCTCGAGTCCCTCTTTCCTTGGAAAAAGTTATCTTGGTGGTATTCTCTAATGCCAAACTTTTTATTTCTTCCTCTTATGCATCAGAACTCAAACCTTCATACTTGACTCTATTCTCAACTACAATACTATTTACAATCACATGGCTTCCCTTGCCTAACGCTTGGACATTGTAACCTATGTTTTTCATGAGATTGGAATGAGTGCCTCATGTATGCTTTAAAAAAACACCACAAATCTCCTAAGAAAAGTCTATGGAGTGTGAGCTTACCATTATTGCCTCGACCATAGTGTTGGCTTTTGTAGTAGAATTGAAGTTGTTTTGTATTCCTTGTTCACTTGAGAAAATACTATCAACTTGGTCAATTCGTTTTCCAAATCTACTACCATATCCTTCAACTGGGATTTTTCCTCTTGTATTTATACATTGAAGCTCCTTATTTCTTCCAACTTCTCTCTTTTCAATCATTTACACATATTATGTCAACTCCTAAAATTGCTAAATATTTCTTCAATATCATAGATTCAACCACTTTGATATGATATGATATGTAAGTGATGGAATTATATCCCACTCGCCTCACTAACATGGATTTTACACATATTATGTCTACTTGTAAAATTGCTAAATATTGCTTCAATATCATATATTCAACCACTCTGATATGATATGATATGTAAGTGATGGAATTATATCCCACTCACCTCACTAACATGGATTTATTGTGGGAGTAAATATAAATGATCTTTTTCGGATTTCAACAATTAATTGTCACCGCTAAAATCAAACTTCTTGAGATGAATTCACCTCCCATAATGAATTACTCTACTTTGTATATGGTTTTGGTCCTTTTTCTTTTTCTCGTGATACCAATACCCAACCATGTATTCAAGGTCATGTTAATGGTCATGAATAAGTTCTCAAATCACCACACAAATCCTCTCTAAATGGTATTTGGAAATTGGCGGGGATCTTTTGTGCCATTAATATGTTTTGGGCCTTTATGGGTCTTTTCCACCATTAATACATTTTTCACAATAAAATTAGGTTTCAAGGTCTATATCATGGATAAGAGAGTGAAAATGGGTCTTGGGAAATATACCACCACACAAACGATATCTAATTGATCTATGGACTTGAATTGGGATGTGTGCACCATTAGAAGTTTTTTTGCAACACATATGGGTGTACGAACTCTTACCATGGGAAAGGGATGAAAATTGGAGGATTAGGCCCTAAAAAAAATTGCTTGAGGTCAATATCCATGAAAAATGCCTCTAATTGGGAATATTGGAAAAACTAATTTTTTTTTCACAATAAGAATGGGTTTTAGGACTCCTACCATGCTCAAGGGTGTAAATAGAGGTCCTTGGTCCCTAAAAAAATCATCTTCAACTTGAGGGCCTTGAAAAATGACTTGAACCACCACACAAATCCTCTATGAGGGGTCTCTAGCCTCTTGCTAGGCTATGGGAACCATTCATAGGTTTTGAGGAACATAATTGAGTCTTTGACCCTTTGGTTTGGACCTCAATGACATTATGAGGTTTTTTGCACCATAAAATACACTCTGAGCCTTAAACATGGTCGTGTTGGGAACGTAAGGTGATAAGACCCTACTTAAATATTCTCAAAATCAAGATTAACATTGTATCCCCTCAACAACCACACAATGATATTTGTAGGAGATATCTAGTAGTGTATATTTGGTGCCATTAGAGTTTTTTGTATAATAAAAATGGGTCTCAATTCCTCTACCATAGCTATGGGAGGAATACACCCTTAAATATAAAATGAAGCTTCATGGTCTCAATGTCCATGAATAATGGATTAAACCACAACAAAGATCATTTTTAATGGATCTATTGCCTTTGGGTGGGATATGGGTGCTATTAGGAGTTTTGGTATGATACATATGGGATTCAAGGCCTATACCATGAACATTGGAGGAATAGTAGGGATTCAATCCCTAAACAAATTTCTCTCGTGCTCAATGGGAAAAAAAAGGCCTTTGACTAGAGATATGTGCACTATAACAATGTTTTACACAATAAGGATGGGTTTGAATACCCCTACCATTCTCAAGGGAGGAAAACAAGGTCCTTAAGCCCTAAAAAAATCTTGTTAGACTCAATTGCTATGAAAAAAACTATCATAGCCACTAGGCATAAGGGGTGTATTTTATGATACCTTGGGAATTGACAAAGGGGAGAGAATAATATGAACCCCTAGATCACCATATGATAACCTCGATGAATGATACCCAATTCTAAGTCCCTCAAGTAATTTGAGGTTAGATGAGGGTAGATTATTTAAGAAGGAAATAGGTTATTAGAGCTATCAAAACCTAATTATATCAATGTCCTTAAGAATGGAATTCAAATATCTCACTATTCTTCTTCGAGGATTCAATTTGTTTTTCAATTACACTCTCTCTTGAACAAAATGAACAAGATTGATTTCATGATACTTCTAATATCTAAGTACATATTTGTAATCCTATTGTGAATTTTTACTTAGAAATGTTCGCATTCTTGGAATTCATGCACATTTGAGAATGTGGATGTTGATGTTAACTTGGTGGATTTAGGTTTGGTATGACAAACGTGATTATTTGGGTTGCAAAAACAACAAAACCTCCCTTTTAATGAATGACTCTATATCTCTATTTTTCAGATGATTTTTAAATAGGCTAGACAAATCCAACATTAATGAAACTACACAACATAAATCAAACTATGGAGATTCTAAATATATTATTTTTTAAAAATATTATTATTTTCTTCATTTATTTTACTTTGTTTTTTTCTTAAGTGCATATACATGAATCTTAAAATGCAAATGATACAGATGGCTTTTGTTGTTTCTATTACTTGTTATCACCTTACCTATTTTAATAAAAACATATACATTGCACAAAGATCTATAATCTAAAAAGAAATTGTTGGATTATGATAATATTCTCAAACATTGCAATAATTCATCACCTCATAATTTAGGGTTGTAATGACTTTTATAATTATAATAAAAAAATAACACTATTTTTTTTGAAAAATAGTCATCCACAAAAGCACTGTGTTTTCTAACGGGTATCATTATTTTAAAGAAACTTACATTGTTTAGGTACTCAAAACTTGAATTTCACATAATCATACAAAAATTCCATAAAGAAAAATTATGTATGTTAGAACATAATTATATTTCTTACATTTTATCGTCTTACACTACATTTATCATACTACACCATACTCAAATTTGTAGTGAAGTACCTGAAATCATCCCTCCAAATTAATATATTGTTGTTTTTCCATGTTTGTGTTTCCACTAACCTATCATGAGAGACCATCAATAGATTACACTTTCCCTTTAGACATTGTTATTTGTGTTCACGATCAAGTTTGAGAAGCTTGTTCATTCCTTGTGTTTTTTGGCTCCAACATTGACAATGAACCTCGAGCTCTTGAAAATTGAGGTAAAAAATGGTTGTATCATGAATGGAGAGGTGGTTTAGTTTTTCTTTCATTTCCACTAGTTTTAATTGAATAGTAGTGTCCATGTGATTGGATTTTTTATATTGAGTTCAACACATCCTTTTGAATTTATTATCATTTTGTGGTTATGATTATGTTAATCTTTGGATTAGATACTCACTAGAACATTCTAGGGTTAGTTTGTAAGTCCTCCCTTCACTTGTAGTCTTAATTTGTTGTAAAATCTTATCTTGAAAATGAAAAAAGAAAAAAAGAGAAGAATGAGAAAAAGGAAATGTGCTCCTAAGGAACCCTAAGAAGCTTAACAACTATTAACATCTTACATGGAGGACACCCTCTCCATCAATGATAAACCTACTCAATATATTGTTGCAATAGATAGTTTCACTATAATTGTTTCTTTACAAATATATATCTATATTATGATATTTGATAAATAAATATATTGTGATTGAATAATTATGATATTTAATAGATATGTGGTCGAATAGATTTTTGTTGAAGAGATTAAGTTCAACTTTTCTTATTTAAGTATGAATAGCTTTGTTTTACATTAAGTAGATTTTCTCTAACTCAAATATACCTTTTATGAATGGATCATTTTCATAACTCAGCACATACTACAATTTATTATAGTTGAATTGATCTAGTTTCAATAATATTGCATGAATATATGGCCAAATTCATTTTGAAATCACTAAAGACCCTTTTCAAAATCTACACTAATTTAGAATAATATACATTTTTTCGAACTCATAATTTTGTTTCTTTTACGCCTAATCCACATCCACAACTTTGATAATGATTATACCAATACAAAAATATACACTACCCAAACCCAAACCATCTCTTCTTATAACAATATCTATACACTATGAAATCTAATCATTTTAAAAGAATATTAGATAATACATTAACACTTCCTCTTTATTTAATGACCAACAAAGCCAACTATTCAATTATCCTCAACAATTAAATTTGTCATTCATATCCTTGGTCAAATTGAAAAATAAACATACTCACAATAGCAAGGTACCGACTTTGGACTTCAATTACGATTCACATTCTCTCAAACCATGAACATATGAAAACAAACCTTGATTCCATCAATCTTTTAGCGAATAAATGATTTTTCAATTTTGTAAAGGGGTAAGTGGGTGACTAAAACTCCACAAAAAAAAAAAATTATATATAAATTTTTAACATTAAACAAATACTAATACTTAAATGACGTTACCAATATATATATATATATATATATATATATATATATATATATATATATATATATATAGGAACACTTCAATGGTCGCACTAGCTAAAAGTTGTACTCGCAAAACTTAGAGAGGAAACCTTAATATATAAAGCTAAATGGTCTAGAGAAAACCTTAATATTTAAAACTTCACTTATGAGCTCGTATTGGACAATTTATAGTTTTCTATTTAAAACAAGTTAGAAAGGAAATCTTTATCTATGCCACTTAACTTTAACAAATAAGAATTACTTCATAGGCTTATATTGGACACTTTACGTGTTTATTAATGCAAGTTAACTTGAACATATATAAAAATTACAAGTTGGACTTGACTTGGATAATTTATCAAGAGCAACCCTTTTCTTTCCCCATTCGACCCCTTAATACCCTTCGAGGACAGGTAAAATGAGCCTCTAAGACGATTGAACATGCATTAGTGGCTGAAATCCCACTCATTAGTGCTATGCAAGGGAGGATATCTCATATTATTAATGACGAAAGGGTGAAGGAAATACTAACTCTATTAAACTAAAACGCTATTGGACTTGCTTGGTATTTACATAGATTTTTGACGCCATCGAGGAGACAACGAAATTTCACTCATATTTGAAAGGATATACTAATGATATAAAGATAAAACGACATTGGACTTTCTTTGTATTTACATAGATTTTTTAGGCCATGGAGGGGACAACGAAATTTCAACTTATATTTGAATGGATACGCCATGTCCAAAAGACATGCAAATTTGACAGGGACATCCATAATACAACGTTATTTTGTCACTTAAATAGACTCTCTCCCTTGGCTATCTACCCCGGTATAGGGGCTTGTTAGTGTTGCAAGATGCTCGAATGATGGTTCTTTGGTCTGTCACAACTATCCCATAGAATCTCCTAGTCTAATATTTGTATTACAAGGGAGTCTCTAAGTCGGATGGATCAGAACAATTCCTGCTCTAATGTGAATTCATGATCAACTTCATTGGTAGATTCATCATCTCTCTGAGCTCTCACTTTTTTCCTTCTGTGTGTGGATTGATCTTTCACTACAATGCATGAAAGTACAATATCTTGAATCTGTTCCTTATTTACCTGTCCTTCTTTTCTTTCAGTGATTTTCTAAACCTTTATGTATCTGACATCTTTCTTTTTTTTTCTAGAATTTTTTTCATCTCGTTTCATTGTCAATCTTGCTATCTCGTTGACCCAGTCTTTGTTCACATGTTCTTCGTGTTTTCTTATCCATAATTTCTTATATCTGATATCAGTGTTCTCTTTCATTGAAGTATCAATCATGTTTCTACAATCACTAGCTATGTGTTCATAGTTATGAAATTTGTAACATTCAATGTTACATGGGGCCACATAGGCATTTCTTGCTTGAACATGTATTACCTTATGTCCAAAGTTAGTACAATAAAAACAATGACCATAAAAGAAATTTGCATACCTCGGAGTGAAAGATTGTCTTTGTGGTGTAGTCCTTCTCAATTTATTTCTTGACTCATCATGATCATAATTGAAACTTTTTTGTGGCTTGAACATAGATGGTCTTCTTGAAGATGTATCTTTAATAGTTTTCTTAGATTCTGGTTGACCATGATTCCTTCCTTTGAGTATTTCTTCATAACTCTTTATCTTTTCTTTATTCTCATTTTCTAGCAACCTAGAGTGCTTCTCTTCATTCTCTACAACTAATAGTAAGTATGTTTCTTTCTCTTCAACGCTATTTTTGAGTTTGACGATTTCACTTATCAATGTGACAACTTCTTCTTCATGCTTCTCAACCTCTTATTCTTTCTTTAATATCTGAGACTTCATGACTTCTTTTGTTCTCTTTGCTTCTTCAAGATAAATTTTTAATGTGATTATTTCTTCTTCAAGTACTTTCTCTTATTGACCAAACTCTGAATCAAGCTGGTTTAGATGATTAGTTCTTTCCTTGAGATGATCTGTCAATATCTTCTCTCTTATTTCTTCTTCTTCCTTTTGTGCTATTATGTTGGCTTCCAAATGATGTTTTTGATCTTTAATATTTTCTTCGATCTTTCTTGAATCTTCTAGCTGAGTTCTTAAGTTCTTGATGACCTGTTGGGCTTCTTAAAAAATGTGATTACTTTCATTTTATTTCATCAGTTCCTTCTTGAGTGACTTGGTTTCTTCTCTTTCTTTTCTTAGTTCATCTAAAGCATCGATCAATTCTTCTTCATAATTGTCTTCCTTTTCAATTAGTCTTTTTGTCTCATGGCATTTTATTTCAAGATGTATGTGTTTTTCACAATTAAATCAAAACAACATACATCTTTTGATTATGTACTATTCATCTTCTAAATCTGTTTGACATGGTGAACATATTTCTTCTTGATCTGTACCTACATCTTGTTTAGCATTTTCTGAATCTGTGATGAGTGAAGAATATATATCATGTAACTTATCCAAATGTTCTTTAGCTAATGAATATTTACCAACATTTTCTCCTATCAGATTAGGTAATATTTCCCAGATGAAATCCATTGTTGTTGTGTTATTCTTCTTCAATTCCTTCTTGGATGCAGTCTTTTCCCTTTTTGAACTATCATATCCTATAATGACTGATATCCAAATATAATACCCATGTTCCTGTAAAACTACTTCCATCCTTCCACTCCACATCTCATACTTTAAGCCATTCCAACCATTGAACAATGGTACTCCATTCTCCGAATAATCCATGATCTCCTTCCAGTGGTTAAACTGTTTCGTGAAAGA
Organism: Picea glauca; assembly: GCA_000966675.3. Classification (NCBI taxonomy): domain Eukaryota; kingdom Viridiplantae; phylum Streptophyta; class Pinopsida; order Pinales; family Pinaceae; genus Picea; species Picea glauca. The sequence goes on along the minus strand of JZKD02S0756544.1, from coordinate 1,053,885 downwards.
ACCTGCTGTGAAACAAATTGTTGAATTACTGAGAGTGGGGGTGACTCAGTAATAGAGCAATTTGATCATTTTTAACCATAAAATGAAACTGTTATATCAATATAGAATTATCATCCAATATTTTCATAGTAAATAAACAATGAACAAATGAGAAATCATACACATACACAATACACAAGTATTTTTACATGGAAACCTGAAGCGGCAGAAAACCACATAATTATTTTTCTTATATGTCTTTAAGAATCACATTTTTTGGAAGCACTAACTTCCTTTGTTTTCCAGCTACAAATGGAAGGAGGCTCCAAGCCCCTAGTTTCTCATGATACAACCTAAGGGAAGTCCCAACTCCCCAATTCTCTGGATACAACCAGAAGGGGGATACAACCCCCTATGTTCTCTGGCTACAACCGTAGGGTGGTTACAACCACTTTTCCTTTCCCCATCCAAACGCCTTGAAATATAAGTAGAATTATGGAACCACTGTCACACTATCATTGTGAGATATACTATTGTAAACTGGTACCAATCAACCTGTAATCAACATGTATCATAAACAAGCGCATCAACCATGCACCAACCTATACCAAACAACCTATAATCATCCTGTACCATAAACAACTGCATCAACCATGCACCAACCTGTACCTCAAGCTCTACCATCAACGAGTGCATAAAATATGCACCAAATATGTACCAATCATGCATCAAATACACATAAACTATGACCCATCAAGATGTACCAACATCATCAACTATATACCTCATGTATGTGCCAACTCATCAACTACTTGTCTCAACCATGTACCCAACATGTATCTCAAAAAAAATCCCTCATCAATTTCATCATCCTAATCTTATTTGTAACTCTCTAATAGACCTGGTGTATATTATCACATACCTGCAAACCTTCCTTAACTTTAATAACAAGAGACTAGAATTTTCATCAAACTTTACTTTAGTCTCACATGACTAATTTTGGATTAGTCAACAGCCCTAACTTGCAATAATCATAAATATGTACCTGTAATGAATAAAGATCTGAAAATGGTACACAATTTTCTTTAGTGTCTTTTATGCAATTCCTCAAAATTTCAGTACTTGGAACCTCTCAGAAAAGGAGTTATAGCAAAAATGGCATACCTTGTTGAATTTTGTCTTATTCTATAGAGTGAACTTATAGGTCATGCCTCGCATGGAATATTTGTTGTATGGATATGAAAATGGTACAAAGAATACGACAGACTGTACTCTAACCAATACATTTGATCTTGCTGAATTTGGATCTGTTATGAATAAGTTATGACGTTTTTACCCGAAACACCTCTTTTAGACTAGTTTTAGCACTAGCCACAAACCTTATTTTCCACGAAGTGTAACTCCAACAATACAATGATCCACAAGTTGAAATATTTATCACAACTACTTGGATATGTTTTCTCAATGACCTCCCAATTGTGTGCTCTGAATCATTCTAGAATTTTTTTTATTATGAAAATGGTGAGATGACCTATAAATAACATATCTTAGAAAGCATCATCAGAAGAATTTATCCTGCCTTGAATTTTGGCTTGCTTTACTTCACCTTCCCTCTAAACTTTACATTAGATATACTTTGGTTACCTTAGTCACTTGTAGATATTCAATATGATCAAGTGTGATTAAAATGAGAGACTCTTGCCTCTTACTTATACTTTTATGTATCTTCCTCAAGAGGTTACCTTCTAACCATCTTAAACCACTTTCCTTATTTTAGGGTTAACCCACTTCTAACCACTTGTCCACTTAGTAATTTATCCATTAACTTTATTCTTTAAATAATTTATTTTTTATCCACTTTGACTTATAGTACACACATCACTTCACTTTATTATTTGCCTTCTAAAATCTCTTAAACCAATTTCCTTATTTTAAGGCTAACCCACTTATAACCACTTGTCCACTTAACTTAACCACTTTACATAATTAGTAAGTTCTTCATTAATTTTATTGTCTAAATAATTTATTTTGCATCCTCTTTTACTTATAGTACACTCATCACTTCATTTTATTATTTAAATAATTTCTTCTTTGCAAACACTTTGACCACTTTGACCTTTTGGGGCTTCTAGATGAGTCATGATGGTTCTCCAACTTCACATGGCCATAAATCTCTAACTTTGTGGAGTTATGTGAAGTTACACATACCATCGGAAATTGCATGACATGTACTATCCATATAGAATAGTATTACCTAAAAATATATCAAAACCCATACCATTATCCATCAAACAAACTTGGGTCCATTACCCAAACCTTTGTGCTACCAAAATTTGCTACAAGAATTTATTCAATGGTTGACATCAATGAAAACCAACCCAATTAATCAACAATTCCATCATATTTGCAAGTCCCCTTTATAAGGTTTCAATCTATAGCATTACTACTTTGCGACTTGGGAGAACGTGAAAAGGGTAGAGGTCAATTATTGACTAGTTTTTCATATTCCTTTCTATTATCTCTTTATTTCTTTAGAATTATTCTTTATTTATCATTTTTTACAAGCAATTGCAATCAAACTCTATGCCTTTGTCCCATCTTCTAATAGGACAATAAATCATGACCCATTACCAAAGTTTAGTACACTGTGACATGCTCCAGGATCGTAAGTGTTAAGTATGGTGGAGAAACAGAATGTTACCCTTGTGAGGACCCCCTAGTAGTACCCCTTTTCATTGGGGCTCACAACATAGGAATAAGGTTAAAATGTTGGCCACCAAGGTGAAACAAGGAATCAAACAACCTCTTGACCTTATGATCCATTATCCAACTTCAGCCAGGGATCCTCATTCACATGCCTAGTATATTAAGCACACTATTCTATTTGAAATAAGGACTAATGTACCTCATGGTGACACTAGCTTACCATATCCCAAACATTGTGTTGAATGGTTTTGATGAGGTCCAAAGTAGCAGAGGAAATTTAAGCAGGGTTGTTGGGATACCATGGGTGGAGATGTTGATCATCATCATCAATGGGTGTTGTGAGATATCTCATCCTATGGATAGGTTGAGCTCCTCTTAGTGGGGTTTTCTTCAACTAAGATTTCTAGAACAAGTGGACACTAACATTCCTGGTTTCCATGTATTTATGCATGAAATAAGAGAGGAGGAGGAAGATAATGAGGAAGATTGTTTTGTCTGTTGTCCCCATTTCTCCTTATCATTCCAATGTTGGATCCATTCCAGCTCCAAACATAGTCTACTTGCAAAGAAATAGATTTATTCTCCTCTGCTACTACATGTAAAATGTTAGATAGAATCTATCATAACTAAAACACAATCATTCATACATAAACTTGAAATGAGACCGAAATAAGGAAATAGGCCAACTTTATTAATATGAGAAATAATCGAACATCCAATCATGATGTGCTATAAAGCACCTCCAATTCTCCCCCTATCCAACCCCTTACTCTATGCTGAAAAATGAGACAAATGTTTTGTATGCTTCAGACCTTAATTCTTTCTAATCTCTTTCACCCTTGAGAGACCTTGTTTATATAGAAACTTTGGGAGGTTTAACCAACTTAGAATATCAAGGGAAGGTTGATATATTTCTTCCATAAGTTTAGATTGATTACCAAAGAAGTAGAGAATCGATCCTATGAATCATCCCTCAATCATAACCACGAGAAGTATCTCTAGGTCAACCGATAGAATGATGTGGGATTGGTTAAAACCAGGCTAACATGACCGATGCTCTTAATGATATTGGCAAGACGCATGAGTGACACTCCCTATTGGTCTATAAAGAGGCATCACCCTATGAGTGACTCTCCCTAAGCCATAGTAGAGGGGCATCAGTGCTTCAACTAAGCCAAATAACAAGGGGAAATATATGTGTTCGACCTTCAGAAAGTGGATTTTCTTATATTTCATAACTAGGGAACATGGAAAAATGTTTTTCATAGTGTCGAGGATGTGAAATCAAGGTGCGACATTTAGATGTGACAATTTTGCATGTAACAATAGGATCATTGTCTTTATTGTGGGACATGAGACATGATCTTTTAAATTGTTTACTTGGTGGTCAACACCTCCTTTAGGACTTGTGACATGGTTTAATAGACTCTTGTGGATTCGTTAACTCTAGTAGTTGTATCATAAACTATGAGGTCAACCTTTTGGTTTAACAACAAACATTGGCCAACAATTCGTATTAGAGTGAAAGGTGATGGGTTTGAGTTTGCTTGTATGGTGTCGAGTACCTCAATTGGTTATGAGGGGGTGATTCTTGACTTGTTGGTTATCACCTTCATCAGGGCTCATAACATGGTTTAAAAAAATCACGTGGATTGATTAACTTGGGTGGTTGTGTTGAAAAATAAAACGTCAACTTTTTGGTTTAATGAAAAACATGGGCCAACACTCCTCCAATTAACCCTAAGAATGGGGGAAACAAGCTAATAACAAGAACTGCTATCTTGGTATGAAAGGATAATTGAACGTCTTCTGAAATTGAATTTCAAGCTCCTTAATCTTGATGATGCAACTTTTTTTGTCAACAAAGTTGTAAAAACTATTGTATATATTGTAGTGTATGTAGAAAGTTGGAAATATATATTGCATCCATAAAGAAATATTTTAAGAATCGATTTGAGATAATAGATTTGGGACATCTTCACTACTATTTGGGCATTGAAGTGACACAAAATCCAAAGAAAATATTTATCTCCCAAAAAACATGCATGGGAGAGTTGTTGAATATGTTTCACATTGCTAAGTGTAACCTTGTCTCTACTCCAATGGAAAAAAGTTTGAATATCACATGAAAAGAGGGGAACGAAATTGAGGATGAAACAAAGTCAAATAGCTCATGGAAAGTCTTATCTAACTTATGACCATGAATCCATATATTTCATTTGTTGTTCGGATTATTTCCAGGTTTATGAAAAAACCCTTTGAAGGACATTGGTCTTCTACAAACAAGTTCTAAAATACTTGAAGGGAACTTAATATTTTGGACTCGAGTAATTCAAGGTGGATGAATTCAGCTTGATTGGATACTTTGACTCAAACTTTGACGGGGATGCAGAAAATGGAGTGTCAACTTCAAGATATCGCATGATTCTGTGATCAACAGTTGTCTCCTCGATAGTTGTTTCCTCGATATCATAGAAACAATTAGTTCTAGTAGATTCCACAATAAAGGAAAAATATGTGGTAGTTGTAGAAGAACAAAGGAGATTGTATGGCTCAGAGAAATATTTGAACAATTGTAGGACAAACAACTGAATTCTACTTCTCTTCTAGTTGAAAATACTTTTGTAATTAAGTTGGCCAATAATCCCAGGTTCCATGATCAAACCAATAACATTAAAAAAAAGTACCATATGATTCTTTATCATGTAGAGGGAAAAACAATTTGCTTGAGACATTGTTCTACAAATGAGAAAATTGTGGACATCTTCAGCAAAGCACTTGGAATAAAAAAAATTGAAAAGTTCATAATGATGCCTGGACTCACAAGAACCCCTTTTAATTAAGGTAGTGAATGTTTGATACCTAATCCTTGGGATTATGATACTTTGTAAATAATTTTTTAAATATTAAATTAGGAATATGAAGAGTCATAGTTCAATGCCAACAATCATCAGAGGTCTTGGAATATGAAACCACGAGTCATCTCCTCAATGTATTTATTTATGGATCAAATTAATGAAATAATCATCTATGGAGTTACTCATTCTCTTCCCATTTCTAGCGTGGTAGTTGCTATTACTTGTTATTTACTTAACCATTTTGTTATTTTACTTGTTGCGGTGAGATATACAATATAAAATAAATTATTTCATTATGACATAGATCTATTATGATAGTTGATGGATAAATATATACAATCCAAAAGAAATTATTTCCTTAGTTGCAGATAGTTTCATTACAAATAGATAAATCTATTATGATAGTTGATGGATAAATATATTGTGGTTGAATATCCTATGCACGGATATTACACTCCTTACCTATTGGAGTACATACATAGTGGAAATTCCCTCTCCTATACTTCATCAGGAAAAAAACTACTCTAAAACTTCTCTTATGCATTATTGAACCTCATGGTTTCCTCCATCATGTGATGCTACAATTGTTGGGGTTGCACATTTGGCAGTATATTCTCTTCTCCCACAATATAACAACACAATTTTTCACTGACCATATGTAATAGATTCTCCAATCTACATCATGAGAGTTTGAATCAATACAACACTTGCCAAAGAAATTAGATGCAAGACAACACCTCTAGACATTCTTTTGGTTGTATTTCCTTGCAATTTATTGTCTCTCAAACCTACAATCAATGTTTATATCACAAACCAAGTAATACTCCTCTTCTCATACATATACTTCTCACTCTCATACGTAGACTTCTAACATATTGCAGACCCTCTTCTATGTGATGCAAAAATACTCCTATACTCTACGAAATCTCTATGCTCATACTACAGAGAACTTATCCTCACTAGAATAATTCAATGGCATATCAACAACAATCTTCTATAGTAATGAAATCATGTTAGTCTCACAGAAAATATTAAAACACTTAGTTGTTCCCATCTACAAAGAATCATAAATCCAATCATGGTTTTCCACCTACATATTCCCACCTACACAATAGTATCACAATAGAACTATTCCTCAATGTGATTTAACCATTCAAGAAATAAAATTTAAATTCCATCCATTACAAAACAATATAACATCACATGGACTCATCCATATTTATGCACAAGATTTTAATATGAAAATGTCTAACATTTTAATCCATTTTCATACAAAAAAAAATACATGGGCTCCATGGCCACATATAGGCATACAAATTTCATTGGGTTTCCAAATGAGTGGCCATGGAAACCTCAACCATCCCTCACTCCCTTTATTTCTATATCTTTCTCTTTGTTTATTCAAACTTCTCTATGTTGTGTTTATTCACCCTCATAAACTATTTTCCTTCAACTTCCCATGATCTCCTCTTGCCCTTATTATTCCAGGTATTCGTCTTATGGTGTGATTCACCTTCTACAGTGTGACCTTTCACCTTCAACCCAAAATCATTCTCCTTTTCAACATGTCCTCTTCTTCTATAATGGTTTAGCTTCTCTCAAGTTTCCTTCATGAAATACATGGAAAATATCTGCTTGACTCCATGTCTCCTCTCACACATTTTTCTTTATCCATTCTGCAAAAACTCGTCAACCTTAAAGAAACATGTCCATTCTCCTACAGGGTTTCCATCTTGTAGAATGCATCTGTTCTGCAGCACTATCACTATTGCATGGACTATCACATCCTCCAATAATCAATTTGGTTATGTATCCATCTTCACCCTAGCATCCCCAAGATGAAATTGATTCTCATGCATCAAATTCCCTATATTATTAAGAAAATATGCTCTCATGATTATGAGGTAAACTATTCAAACATCCATTTTCCCAATGCACTCACCAACTCTACACTCTTATTGTTGTAGATTCAACTTTTCAAGGAATACAAGGAATATTCCTCCTCCTGCATATTATTCTTCAATTCATTATTGTTATCCTCATGTCCATTCTTGCATAGCGATTTGTTACAACAAAAAAACACTCTTATCACAGGAATCTATAATTTCCACTCATTTTCACCACAACTCACATTCTCGTACTACTACCATATCTATCTCTCTCTCTTCATCACAACAAGAACTGGTTAGGTTCTCCTCAACCATGTGTCAACTACACAACTTGATTTGATTCATGTCCATATAGGACATCCCCACTTCCCTTGTTCATAGAATGTACAAAGTTCCTTCTGCCCAATCATCCACTCTGTCTTGAAGCCACACAACATGGATTTACATCCTCAAATGTTACACCTCCCTTGACTCAATCCACAACCTCATACACATTTCCTCATTCAACAATTTCGTGTGTGTAATCAATTTCTTCACAAATTATTAGAGACATACCTTTGAGAGCCTTCATCTTCATGCTTCACCTATCATTTAGCAACAAAAACATCTTTATAAGCTTCCTCTTATTTAGGAATGAGATTTCATCCATATTCAACTCAACAACTTCACTCATGCTTCCTTCTAGGTCACTGATCTTCATGGCATAATGTTCTACTCAAGCATTGTCTTCAAATATATTCATCATCTACAACCTCTATTATTCACAATTATAATATATCTGCATCATCTTTCTGTTGCATATTATTCATATGATATTCATATCTCCTTCTTAAACAAGGATATTCACTTTTATATGAATCCACACATTTTCTTCTTCTTGCAACAAGAATGTAACATATTAAGGGAGAACAAATAATTTCATCTTCACTCCCTCCTTTTCTTCCCAACATCCAACACACACCACATGTGCCTCTATCTTCCATTGCTATCATTTTTGCATCTCCCCTCATTCTCATTTATTTTGGATTCATGTCCACTCTAAATCTCTAGTGACCATTTAGTAATAATACACTAACTTCTACCAACATGTTCCTTGGAACATATGAACCTAATATCCAGTCCAGGAAACTGACTGACTGCATTTTCTCTTGGAGCATACGCCATTTCAAATGACTATGCTTTCATCTCAAGATAAAAATTATGGATAACTACCGCCATACCTACTGTATCATTTGATCATGAATTATCTTATTACCCACTTTGTTCCTTTTATCTCAAGATAATAGTCATGGATAAATGCCACCACAACTGTCATCTCATTGGATCAAAAATCCTCTCATGAAACACACTACCTCTTTCATTTCAAGTTAATAGTAATAGATAACTACCACCACAACTACCATATCATTTGATCATGAATTATCTCATGATCTACAGTACCTCTTTCATGTCAACATAATAGTCACGGATCACTGCCACCAAAACTACCACCTATCTCTAGCAACCATTTATCTCAAAGACTATATTATTTCAACAACAACCTTCTGGATTTTAATTCTTGCAACTTTCTATTATTTTCTACTTCTTCTCGCATCTTCAATTAAAAACTTCACTATGACATCTGGTGCATTATCTCATGCATATTATTTTCCTATGTATTTCTAATTTTGAATCTACTACCATTAAATCATCTACAATCCTTGTAACTCTTGGTCCCTACAAGTCCTTAACCTACTCATCTTTAGGGCGAAATCCTTGGGAGTTGTCTTTTATTCCTCAATAGACTACCATTCACAGGCCTTGCCTCGAGCACTCCCTCCCATCACTCTTCTTCCAACAAGCACAAGATGAAATAACAGTCTCCGGGTCTTCTTGTTTCCATGGTTACATGGGAAAACAAATAGGAAACCAAATCCTTAGCAGCATAACCAATCTCTCATACTCTTGAAAAATATTTCATCCAAGAGTTGCAACTAACTTGATATGTTTTCATATTCTTCCATCCCATAGATATAGATAGAACTGATACCACATGATGCAAGGAGATTCCACCACCTTCTTGTGAGAGTACGTACATAGTGAAAATTCCCTCTCATGTACATCATTAGGAATGGAAATTCTCTAAAATTTTTCTTTTTCATTATTGAACCTACCAGATCATGCCACAACCGTTGGTGTTGTGCATGTGACACTATATGTTCTTCTTCCACACTAGCATAACACAATATCCACTCACCATCTACAACATATTCTCCAATCTACATCATGAGAGTTAGAATCAATACAATGCTTTCCAAAATAGTTACATGATTGACAACACCTCTACTCATTCTTTTGGTTGCATCACCTTGAAAATTATTGTCTCTCAAACTTGTAATCAAGGGTTAGTTTGCAAACCAATAAATTATCCCCCTCTCATACAAAGTCTTCTCACTCTCATACACAGACTTCTCAATATTCCAGTCTCTCTTCTCTGTGACACAAACATACTCATGTACTCTATGAAATCTCTATGTTCATAGCACAAGAGTGCTTGCACAAGAGTGCTTATCCTTATTGGCATCATTCAATGAGATGTCAAAAACAATATTCTATAACAATGTAATCATGTTAGTCTCACACAACATATTAAAACACTCAGTTGGCCCATCTACAAGGAATCATAAATCTAAGCATAGTTTAAGAGACCCATGCCCACCTACACAACATTATCACAATATAACTATTCCCCAATGGGATTTAATCATTCAAGCAATATAATTTAAATTGCATCCATTACTCAACAATATAACTTCACATAGACTCATCCATACATACACAAGGATACAGAAGGATTTAATATGCAAAACCCCAATTGTTTTATTCATTTTTATATATTCATTTTTATATAGAATAAAATACAATGGCTCCATGGCCACATATGATATTACAAATTTCATTGGGTTGTTGAGTGAGAGGTCATCGAAACCTCTACAATTCCTGATGAGATATTTATCTTTCTTGCAAGCTATCTTTAAGCCTTTTTGATGTTGTGTTTATTCACATTCAAAAACTGTTCACCTTCAACATTCCATCAGATCTTTGTGTCCTTATGGTTCCAACAATTTTTCTTGTGCAATGATTAAGTTTCTATAGCTTCAACTTTCACCCAGTAACATGCTCCTCTTTAACATGTCCTCTTCTTCCTGTTCACCTTCTCCAGAGTTGCCTTCATGAAACACGTGGCTAATATCGACTTGATTCCACATCTCCTTTCATGCACTTCTTTATTCATTCTACAACAACACATCAACGCTAAATAAATGTGTCCACTCTCCCACAAAGTGTCCATCTTGTAGCACACATCCATTCCACAACACTCTATTCCATAGCCTATCATATTCCACAACAATCAATTTGTTTCCATAACCATCTTCACCCTAACATCCCTAGAATGACTTTGATGCTCCTGCATCAATTACTTTGTGTTGAATAGATCAAAGTAAACTTTTTTATCCAAGTATAAGTAGACTTGTTTCATATTAAGTATGTTTGCTTAAGTATTGACAAGTCAACCACCTTGTATGAACATATCATTCGACACTTAATCCACATCCATGACTTTGACCATGGATATGTAAATACAACAAGATGTACTACTCAAACCGAAACCATCTCTTCTTATAATAATATCTATATATTATGAAATCAAATAGTTTTGTTGAAATATTACATAATACTTGAATCTTTCCAATTTATTTAAACATAAACAAACCAAAGAATTCAATTGGTATGCGGAATTTGAAAAATAAACATACTCACATTAACAAGTTAAGTTGTTAAAGACTATGGACTCCAATTACGATTCACATCCTTGCTTACAATGAACATATTAAAAGAAACCTTAATTCCATCGATCTTCTAGCGAACAAACGGATTTTCGATTTTCTGTGGGTATCCTCCATCTCGTATAACGCTCAAGTGGGCGACTAACATTCCAGAACATTCATATATATATATATATATATATATTCGCATTAAACAAAAGCTAATGCTTACATGACCTTACCAAAATTAATTTAATGATATATACGCATTTTGGAAATAGTCGCAAAAACTAAAAGCTGTAGTCGCAAAAGTCAGAGAGGAAACCTTAATATATAAAGCTAAATGGTCTAGTGGCAAAAGTCACAGCAAACCTTAATATTTAAAACTTAACCAACCTTAATATTTAAAACTTAATTATGGGCTTGTATTCGACAATTTATTGTTTTCTATGTAAAGCATATTATAACGTTTATAGTTTTCTATGTAAAACAAATTAGAAAGGAAATGATAATTTATGCAAGTTCACTTTAACACATAAGGAAATCTTAATCTATGCAAGCTAACTTTAACACATAGGAATGGACTTGTATTGGACACTTTACATGTTTATTAATGCAATTTAAGTTCAAAATATATAAAAATTAGATGTTGGACTTGTATTGGATAATTTAGAACCAACACCCTTCCCTTAATGGCCTTCGAGGACACGTAAACTGAGCCTCTAAGACGAGTGAACATGCATTAGTGGCTGAAATCCAACTCATTAGTGCTATGCAAGGGAGAGTATGTCATATTATTAATGACGAAAGGGTGGAAAGAAATACTAACTCTATTAAGCTAAAACGCTATTGGACTCTCTTGGTATTTACATGGATTTTTGACAACATGGAGGAGACAACGGAATTTCACTCATATTGGAAGGATACGTTAATGCTATAAAGCTAAAACGCCATTGGACCGTCTTTGTATTTACATAGGATTTTGACCCCATGGAGGAGACATCGAAATTTCATGCCAGATTTGAATGGATACGCCATGGCTAATAGACTGATGCAAATTTGACAGGGACATCGATAGTACAGCATTATATCGCCTCTTAAATTGACTCTCTCCCTCGGCTATATTCCATCGCTCATCGACTGACGCAAATTTGACAGGGACATTCATGATACAGCGCTATTTCGCCAATTAATTTGACTCTCTCCCTTGGCTATCTATCCCGGTATCATGGCGAACCAGCTTAGATGCGCTGCAATTCTCGCCTCGGCGTTGCTTGTTAGTGTTGCACTCTTTCAAATGGCAATGTCGTTCGGCCGCTCTAAGAGTTTTATGACCGTTACTACCAAAAGTAAGGGCTTTTCTTATGACCGTTAGTACTAAAAGTCTTCTTATGACCGTTAGTACTAAAAGTAAGGGCTTTTCATCACTATTGGGAACACGATTAGCATACGAGTATAGATTCAGCGGTAACTTTCGATTTTAAGCATTGAAAGATCAAAACAAACTGAGATGCAACCTTTTGAAGTGTTTATCACATTAGAAGTTAAGATAAAATTATATATATATATATCATAAGTTGACAGAATTTATACTTATCTGTTATAGTTATGTCTTTAGTTTTTATAGATATACTTTCAAGATTTTTGAGGCATACTTAAGTTTTTTATTTAATTATAATTCCCTTATTTATGTTTAATATTTGATATTTTTTTATTGATACATAATTATATAATTATACATGTTACAATTTGGCCACAGGTTTTACGGATCCACATGATCACGTTAAGATATATAAATCTCAGCTTTTTAAATGCAATCAATAACTTTATACATATTTATTTATTTAATCCGTTTGATACTAGATGATCAATATTTCAGATGTTTTTTGTTTGATATACTAATCTCCAATTCATTGGAAACAACAACTACAGGACAGCAAATGGTGGCAGTAAAACATTACCGTGAAAGTAAAGATGAAGCTGCCGTCACATACTCGAATCTGCATGAACAAGCTCCGCCTAAGGTCGAGACAATGAACAATTTCTTCATATTCTGTATTCTTTTTCTGATTCGTTCCTAACTCGTCTTACTAATTTCAGGATAGCCGTTATCATCAACGTGGTACTGGGGACCAAATTGGAAGCGAAAATGTACAATCAAGAATAAGAGAAAGAGAGATCGGGCGCAAAATAGCCTACCCCAAAAGGAACATTCCTGGGGGACCAGATTCTCAACATCACCAGGACGTTCCTGGGGGACCAGATTCTAACATTACCACCACCAGATTCTCAACATTACCACCGCAAAAGGAAAGGAAATAAATAAGACAAAATGTGGGTACTAATAGAAAGGTCTTACAGGAGGTCATTTTCGATCTTGCAATTGAGAAGATATTTGGATTCCTAAACATCCAAGAAAAAAAAAAAAAAAAAAATAAGAAAAAATGTGAGTAGTAAACTAGTTTGATTTTGGTAGAAACATCCCAAAAAGGAAAAAAATAAGACAAAATGTGGGTACTGATAGAAAGGTCTTGCAGGAGGTTACTTTTGATATTGCAACTTAGAAGATATTTGGATTCATAGGTTCAGCTAGTTTGGTTTTGGTAGAAACATAAATAATGAATGTACAAATGGTTTGGTAGAAACATAAATAATGAATATACAAATTATAATGTGAGTTTTTGGTACAAATTACTTATTTTTGTTTAATGGCAGATTTTGTTTGCAAAAAATATAATTGTTTATTCTCAGTTTTTGAAATCTTGGTATCATTGCTTATTTTCAGTTTTTGAAATTCTGTATCAAGGTGTTTTAGATAATAATAATAATGGTTAAGCCAAACAATAAATTGATTCTTAATTATTAGGTCCATTTACACATCGGATAATAATAATAATTTAATTTTAAGATCAATGTTAAGTTTATTCTGATTTTTTGAAATCCTGGTATCAAGATGTATCCTATAATAATAATAATGATTAAGAGAGACAATAAATTGATTCTTAACCATTAGGTCTATTCACACATCAGATAATAATAATTTAATTTTAAGATCACTGTAAGAGGTAATAAATTGATTCTTAAGCATTAGGCAAAAATTATTTTATGTTTTTATTTATTTGATAATCATGTGAAAAATACCAGTTTAATGTTTTTATGGTAATCATGACTAAATTTTTATGTTTTTTTGTTAATCATCACTAAATATAAGTGTGTTGGTGAAATGATAATTTTTTATTACTTAAATTGCAGTTTTAAATGATTAAATTGATTAATGTTGATGAAATGATAATTTTTTATTACTTAAATGGCAGTTTTAAATGGCAGTTTTAATGATAGTTTTTTATTACTTAGATTGCAGTTTTAAATTGATTCAGCTCCTTTAAAAAAAACCTTTGGTACAATTGTACAATGTCAACAATTAAAATATACAATTCAATTGTTCCTCTAAATTTTCAATTATTCTTCTAAATTTTTGATCAAATTTTAAAGAAAATTAATAATATGAGAGACCAGATTAAAAAGCACATAGCTTAAACTTCAAAGCATCATTAATCCCGACATTTTGAAAATGGTTGTGGCTATCGTGTCATCTACGTCATATATAAAATTAAAAAACCCAAAAGTACTTCGCTACAAAGTGTTGAGCTAACGCGCATAGTGTCTCGAATTACATCTATATTCGGTTGCTCGATAGATTGCATTTTACTTACGTTGTATGGTATTGCTATCAGTGGTTGGCCATACACTCTAAGGAGGGTCATGCCAATGGATCGTGTGCTTATTTTCACATTTGACAACCAGTTTTACATGAATGTATGTTTAAATTTGATAATTAAATGTTCTTCATTTTCCAAGACTTGTGTCAGCGTTGTATTTTAATGTGCAAGTTTATTTTTCACGCTTTATTAGTGCCTGGCTGCCGAGGGACTATAGTTTTCTCCTCGTCGTCAACACGTTTGACTGCATATTAATTTACTCATTTTTTTCAAAATATTTAAAGTTCTATTAAATTTTACCATTAATATTATTTATTTAAATAATTAAATTAAATTTTATCATTAATATTATTTATTTAAATAATTAAATTAAGTTTTTTCATTTTTCATTTTAGATTTTTCTATTAGTTCATATCTGATGGGACTTAATTGGCCCTTTATACATCAATTTTTTTATGCTTTATGAGAATAAAAAATAATTTTTAAATATAAATTTTTTAAAAACCTTGAAACATCCACATACATTCATAATTGATTGCAGTATTGATTCCTCCCTACACTTTCGATGACTCTGACCCTTTGGTCACTGAAGTCGAGCCTCTCACTCTGCATATGTCCTTGCACTGTAAATGTAAATTGCCACCTTCCAACCATGCAAGAACTTCTTACACTTCTCACAAATGTCCCACAATCTTCATGTTTTTCTGCTTCTTCTAGTGTCCTTGCAAGGTCCTACTTCTTCCCGCTTCCCACCATCTTTGCACCATCTTTGTAAGAGATCTTTTTGTGTTTCTGCTTCTTCTAGTGTCCTTGCAAGGTTCTACTTCTTCCCACTTCCCACCATCTTTGTAAGCTTCTTCTTTGGTGCTTTTGCGCACACCTCCATCTTTGTATGCTTCTTCTTCGATGCCTTTGCAACCACCTCCAGTGTCCTTGCAAGGTCCTTCTTCCCACCATCCTTGCACCATTTTTGTAAGTTTCTTCTTCGGTGCTTTTGCAACCACCTCCATCTTTGTAAGCTTCTTCTTCGGTTCTTTTGCAACCACCTCTAGATGTTAGCAGACATTAAACTTGTAGCAGACATTAAGGTAGCGTATCCATTTCTATCGGTGAAGAAACAAGCTCAGCATGAAGAGGAAAAAGCTCTGGGCAGTTTTGCAACCACCTCAAAACCTGTGGCAGACATTAAGGTAGGATAGGAATTACTATCAGTGAAGAAATAAGTTGGGCATAAAGGAATCCAACGATAGGGATAAAGGAAAAAGCTTGGGGCATGAAGGAATCCAACTAAAAGCCGTGAAACTTCCCATCCCTTGCACAAATTTCTCTAGCTATAGCTGTAGGAGGTTCCTTGTCAATCCACCTAGAGGTTTCTTCTTCGTCGTTGTCCTGTTTTTGGTGTTGAAAGTAAAAGCTAGAAACTAGACAGCCAACTAACTACGCAGTTAAGAAACATACAAAGCTACTTCATGCACAAGACAATTTTAAGTCCCACTCCATGCTTCTTGAGGAACTTTCATCTTTAGACTGGTGGTTGGAGATCTATTCAGGAGATAAACTGAGCATGCTACTACTTCAGCCCAAAACCTATTTGACAAACTTTTCTCTTTAAGAGGTGTTCTTGCCATATTCATTATTGTCTGATTTTTCCTTTCAGCCACTCCATTCTATTGTGGAGTATATCTCGCTGTTGTTTACGTGATAATGCCTTGTGATTTGCAGAAATTTGCAAATTCTTTGGAGTTGTATTCTCCTCCTCCATCTGACCTGAGTGCTTTGATATATTTACCACTCTGTTTTTCAGCTTCTGCCTTGAATTCTTTGAATTTTGCAAAAGTTTCAGACTTGTGTCTGAGAAAATAGATCCATATTTTTCTGCTGAAATCATCAATAAATGTTAGAA
>JZKD02S0756544.1:993633-1036928 GCA_000966675.3 Picea glauca | reverse complement strand
GAAATCAATTTTCTGTTGGGGTATTTGTCATATATTTTGCAAGATGCTCCCTCAAAAAGTACCTTATAGCCATGTTCAATGAGTTGTCCTACACTTAGCAAATTATGTTTCAAATGTGGAACATGATAGACATTGTTTATGTCTTTCTTTACATTCTGTTTAGTAAGAATAGGAACAGTTCCTTTTCCTTGAACTTTGACTAAATAATCATTTCCAAGTGTAATGTGAGATGAGATTGAAGAATCAATGCATGAAAGTAATTATTTATTACCTGTCATGTGATTGCTGCATCCACTGTCCAGCAACCAGAGATCTTTAGGTTGTTCTTCAGTCTTGTGGCACGAAAAAAATATACCTCTTGAGTTTTCTCCCATGTAATTTGACACATGTGCTCTACCTGAGAGCTGATCTGCTTGATTCTTCCTGCATTTAGATTCATAGTGCCCATACTTCTTGTAGTAATAGCATTGTATGCTTGATTTCTCATTTGATCTTCTCCCTCTGCCTCTTTGAAGCTGGAAATTTTGATGTTGATTTTTTTGTTGTTTTCTTTGACCTTGGAAATTTTGATTCGGATACTATTGTCTATTACCTCCACTAGAGTGAGGATTACTTTGATTGCTCCATCTTCCTTGGTGACCTCTGCTTCTTCCTCTATTGAAGGAGAATTGAGTTTTGAAAGCATTGGAGATTGACTCATCTGTGAGATGCAGTCTAGTCTCATGTGTCACCAAAGAACCAATTAATTCATCTGTTGAAAAACTTGACAGATCCTTGGATTCAAGGATTGCTGTTACAACCATTTCAAATTTCTTTGGTAAACTTCTAAGAATTTTCTCAACAATGCATTGATTAGTTATGGTTTTGCCAGTCAATCTGATCTGGTTCACGATGCCCATGACTCTGGTCATGAACTGATCCACATTTTCAGACTCTGTCATCCTTAGAGTCTCGAATTGCGTCCTCAAGGTCTATAGTTTAACTGTTTTGACCCTGTCATTTCCTTGGTAGGAAGATTTAAGAATATCCCAGGCCTGTTTGGAAGTACAAGCGCCTGTGATTTTTGAGAAAATCGAATCATCCATAGAATTTTGAATACAGAATTTCGCTCTATTTTCTTTGTTCCTCAGTGTTGCCTAAGCAATTCTCTGCGGATTTGTCATGGAAGAAAGGGCGGCTGGATCTGGTTCCACATATCCAAGATCCACTGGATCCCAACATTCTTGTGCGTGCAAGAAGGATCTCATCCGAAGAGACCATAACTCATAGTTCTTTCCAAGTAGAATCGAACCCTAAGTTGGTCCTAAATTGCTAGACGACATATATTTTTTTTGAAAAAAAAATCTCAGAAAAAGAATAGAGGAAAATTTTGTATTTACCTGTTTTGTCCTCGGGACTTTGTTAGACGAGTCCTCCGATCTCTTGTCTCTCCAACCTCCAATCGCTGAAACGTTGATTTGTCGATGGCTGAAGAGAGCTTATCGGCCTTGAATTTGTCATTTGTCATGGTGGAATATGACCACACGCCTTGATGTTAAAGTGCTACGGGATTTTCCGGTTCTTTGTCTTTAAAATTTCTGAAATGTGAAATTCGCCTTTGGACAACTCAACGGTCTACATCTTCCTATGATCTGATGGCCCAGATCTTATGACCAGAATTCATAAGACCACACTCAAACCTCTTATCGGGATTCAGAGTTTCGAAGGTCAAAATGCGTTGGACCTTTTGTCCACGGAATCCCCAATTTCCCGATTCTTGTTTTTTCGATGGCGCTTTCCTTTCGGGGCTTTTCTCGATTGCTTTGATCTTTGCCATGCGTCCTCGTATATTGGACGGTCCTGATTTCTCCTCGGAAATTCACGATTTGATATGTTCTGGACGTCTTGTCTTCAAGATCTGCGAAACGACGAACCTCAGTGTGTCGATTGGCTCACCCGATCTCGTCCACGTGTTTCTTCAAAATGAATGACTCCGATCGTTTATGGGGTTTTCACCATAAAGAAACTCGATTTTTTGTCCTCAGGATTCGTGATTTACCGAATCGCGATGCGCCGATGGACGCTCCCCTTTTGGGACTTTTCACGAGCCCTCGAATTTATGCCATGCGTCCCCGAAAGATGGATGATCCTCTTCGTTTCGCGATTTCACAAATTTTGACTCCAAATTCCCTGACAACTTGAAAACCCGGTAGCCGAGATGCCGACAGTTACCTCGATGTCTGTCGCGTGTCCAAACAAATGGACGGCTGTGATCTTATCGCTATTTCGTGAATCACGATTTCGCGACTTAAATGCATGATCACTTGGTCTCTCGAATCTCGAAAAGTCGATTCCCGAAATGTCGATGGAGTGATGGCTTGGCTCTGCTGCCACCTGTCCTCTGAGATGGACGGCTCACAATCCTCTCAGGATTTCACGATACGTGATGTCGTGATTTCGCGTATCGAAGTTTTGGAGAGCAGTCTCTCGCTCGTCCAACTCCCGATCCTTGATTTTGTGATGGGATAAGATCGACAGCTCACGATATTTCTCGATCCAATGATCCAGAATGACTCATGATTTCACGATTCACGAATTCTCACAGTAGTCTTCTGACCTTTACACCTTACAAGTCAGTGAAATGCTGAGATCTTGCCACTTGTCTCTTGATGGACGATCCAGATGATGTCGAGATTTCGTGACTTCACAAGTCAAAAAATTTCTCCTTAGCGTTGCAAAGGACTAAACCTCGTGCACTTTCTCGTTGATCCAATGGTTATCGGTCCTCTGCACAAGAACTAATGGCTGAAATTCTTTCTCCTTTTCCGTGCTCTCTTCATCCCTTCTGAACTGGTTTCCCGCTTTGGATCCATTCGCTAGACGAATCTTACGGTCTTAATGGCTGTTCTTTGAACATTAGACGCGATCTTTGCTGAATTTGACGGAATTTTCTCCTGTGGAAGAAAAATTTGTGAATCTTTCAAAGATTTGAAAGAATTTCACGAATTCTTTGTTCTCTGCTACAATCTTTGACAGATTTGAAGAATTCCTACAATTCTTTAAACACTTCTTCTTTCTTTAACAATCTTCCACGAACTTGAACAAATGTCCATGAAATCTTCAATGTTTCTGCTTTCTGCAGGAATCTTTAACGAATTGAATGAATTCTTTGAGTTCTTTAAATGTTCATCCGTCCTGCAACTCTTCTTCGTCAATCTTTGACAATTCTTGTAAAATGTAAAAGAATCTTTACTGTCTCTTCTTTCTCGGTCTCTTCTTCCTTGATCTTTTGAGCATCGTACACTCTGCTTCCTCTTGGAAGTTTCCTGCGAGGATCTTTTGAGAGTATGGCGGACAACTCTCCAATCCTTGTGAAAAAGGTTGTGTCGCGTGCTCTCAAGATCCGTGAAGCTCTGCGCTATTTTAGGATCATGTTTCTCTCCATCCTGTGTGAAGAGGCTTACTGCTGAAGCTCTGATACCATGATAAATTGTGAAGCAAGAAATGCAGAGAGAAAGAATAGAACAGAAAATAGTATATTAGAATATATGAAGAATAGTACAAAATGAGTACATGAAGATGTAAGTCTGAAGAAGGTACAATGCAATGGGAAATAGCTGAGCTAAATAAGCTCAAGCAAATCAAGAATAGAAAGTACAGCTGGCCAGGACAGCTAGCAGTGTACAGTCAGACTGTTAAGGATAAAATATATTTAACACACTGTTTATTAAATTCTTTGGAAACTTGGTTCTGGGTAGGAAAAAAAGGGAAAAAAAAAAGAAACTAAAGAACACAAACACCAGTCACACCTGATTCTAGTAGTAGGAGATCAAGGCCGCCCCCACAACAAATATGAACAACAATACCAAAGCTAGTAGAAACCAGCAAACATTGGCTAGGGAAACTTGACTCCAGGAGAAATCAGGGCCACTACCACAAGAAACCAAACACAAACACCAGTCCAAACCACCGTCACCTTCAGTTTGCACCATTCCTCTCTACACACGAATTTCGTAACAAGAAATAAAAAATTGTAACAGGAAACCCACCAATATTCACAGCAGAAGGGCATAGAATTTTCATTAGGAAATCCACAGAATCTTGTTAGAATAATATCGAAACTATTATGATTATTCGGGAGTTTGTTTGAACAGATTATTTCATTTTTAGATCATACGTCATTCTAGATCCACAATTGTAGGATTCTACTCCTCGGTTATTGGTGAGCTCTACAAGTATAAATGTAGAAAAGTTTCCTTTCAATAACAATAAGTGTGTGAGCATTGTGTCATTGATGTGTGCATTCCTCATATTCATAATTTAATTTGGTATCAGAGCTACTGTGAGTGGAGAGATCCCTCCTCTGCTTGATTTCTGGTGGAGCTGCGCATAGAGCTGAGTGAATTCGTGTTTAATCACTAGGAGCTGGTGTACTCGCTTATTTCACATTATTTATAAACTGGATATTTGCTGAGTAATCGTGGTCCTCAAAATTCATTGCCTGTGTAATCGTGGTCCAGGTTGCTGCACAAATTCGTGAGTTGAGATTGCTGTTGCCTATCGTTGTCCATCAGTGTTATATAAGCTGTAACATTTGCCTGGAGGAGCTGCACACCATCTGTGGGTCCGTGTTGTGCGTGTTATTGGCAATATATACAGCTGCGTACTGTGTTTGTTGGTGGTGCTGCCTGCATAAGTGCTACTTTCCATAACTAAATTTTTTGGTGTATTTGCATTCGCTTGTGAGCTCGAGCTGGAGCTTCGTGCTATGGATGAGCTCATGCAATATTTATGGATGAGTTCGTGCAATATTCCTCTCCCTTTGCGTAGAGCTGCGCACGATCTGTGGGCTTGTGCATGTGGGGTTTGATTTGCTTCCTTATCGTTCTTGTTGTTCTCCACTTGATAGCTCGCGATCTGGTATATTTTTATCGCTGTTCAAATAGCTATCTGGTATTTTTTATGTGGCTGGAGTTTGCATTCTCTTTCGCCGTAGTTGGAGATCATTGCTGAGTATTTGTTTGAGTCTGGTATTTTTTATGTGGCTGGAGTTTGCATTCTCTTTCTTCGTAGCTGGCACAGCCGCAAATTATGTGGCTGGTGAACAGCCAAACAACAATTTAGGTCAAATATGTTATAGATTTTACATTAAATTATATTTTATAGAAACAGGAATGTGTCAAGATATATGGATTTGCTTACATTCCTGGTATTAACAAAGCTTAGCAGTTACAAGAATGACACTGCATAGAGAAGTATAGACCAGATGACTATATGTTTTTGTTTGATTTCACGACACTGCATACTGAAAAGTTAGGTCTTTTTATAAGACAAGTCTCGTAGATTGAAGAATATAAAATTTGCCAAAGTTTTGGACTTGCCCTCTTGAAATTTATGGTCAACCATCATGTCCATATACTTCGCCATCTGGACAAAGAAACATACACTTAAACCCAATGTTTCGTTACAAATATTTCACGATCTCAGGCTTCATTGCAATCTGCAACACTGCTTGCGTCATCATAAAATGATTTGTCCTACAACCCATCCATGAGTATATAATTCGTCACCGCCAATTGCAATAGATGCTACAAACATATTTTATAGCTGCCACAATATTATATATATTGATTGTTTAGATGTCAATTGAAGTGAAGAGATAAATTACCCACGAATCACTCAGTAATATTATATTTATTGATCACTTAAATGTCAATAGAAGTGAAGGGATAAATTACCTAGGAATCAACAATGAATCCAATCGCTTAAATGTCAATAGAAGTGAAGGGATAAATTACCCAGGAATCAACAATGAATCCAGAATCAAAAGAGGAAATGAATGATGAGATTATTACTTACCCCGAAATAGATTAGGGTGCTAGCATCATTGCAGGTCCCTTAGAACCCCATCTGACCTGCATTACGACAAGCACCATGTTCTTCATATCAATGGGAATGAAGTGAGCATATAGATACCCCTCTGGAGTATTCTCCATAATAAAGTAGAGTAACTGCTCATCAAAACCAAAAGCGACTTTCATGGCAATGGTGGCATTGCACAAAAATAAGTGATTACTGGCGACTTGGTGGCGAGTAGAGGCCATTGATTACCGTCGATTTGAGTATCTAGCTATTTAAATAAAAAACTAATTTCAAATTAAAGGTTGCTAAACTTGAATTTGAGGTAGTTCCTGCTAATCTCAAAAGTGGCCATAAGATTCAGATTTAAGGTTAAATGATCATTAAATGTGTCCATTGCCAATAGGTGTACGTCTTTCCGCATAATTATTTGTTATAGAATATCGCAAATTCTCTTGCTGATTCATATTTAAATGAGTCTTCTAAACTTGATGGCGAAAATTATGTAAACTGAAAGTTTAAGATGACCACCATTTTCTAGGCATATAGCCTATGGACGATAGTCAAAGGTTATGAGCCCAAACCCATTGTTGTTGCCTTTATTCAAGATTGGGATAGGCGAGAGATGAAAGAGAATGTGCTGTTGTGAATGTCCCTAAAGGACAACATCATTCCTCATATAAGGGACCGTAAAACTTTCAAAGAGGCGTGGAAAGTTCTCAAAGGTTTGTACGAAACCTCTAATGCAAACAGGGTCTTATTTTTAAAAACTAAGCGACTATCTATCAAAATGGAAGTCAATGAAAACATAAGTAATTTTGTATCCAGAATTAAAGATTTAAGTGATAAGCTGGGTGACATTGGTGAAAAGGTTTCGAGTAATGATTTAGTAACAAATGCTTTGAAGGGTTTAATGCAAGATTATAAGGTCTTCATTTAAGCACTCTGAGTTAGACAAACTCCCCCTACCTTTGATGAATTGGCTGGTATCCTCCCTCAAGAAGAAGAAAGAATGAAGAACTATGATCACGACTCAAGTGGCTTAGATTTGGCCTTGATTGCAGAAGGTAAAATATCATACCTAGGTAAACCGTGGGACAATAACAGAGGATGGTTTCAAGTAAATAAAAAAGGTATGACACATCCTGATTCTTATGTTAATAGAAATGTTGAATGCGATTATTATGGAAAACCTGGACATCTTGCTAAAGATTTCTATAGAAGAAAGAATCATGAATCAAATCAGTGATATAAAAGGCATAATGGAAATTATGTGCATAAAGACACTTATGGATTTAAAAACCGTAAGTTATTTATTTCTGTTTGCTAAAACTGATGATGAGAATGCATCATTCATAGATTCTCGTGAATCAACTCATATGACTTGTAATAGAGAATGGTATGATGAATATTATGAGAAAATTGATGGCACACACATTTACTTAGGAGATAAGAGATCACATAAAGTCGAAGGCTATGGAGTAATAAGTGTGAACTTACCTAATGGACAATTGAGACAGATTCATAATTTGATTTATGTTCCTGGTATTAAAATGAATTTGATATATGTTTCAACTATCACTGATAATAATCTAATATTGGAATTTGGTAAGTTGAGGTGTGTTGTGAAAGATATCCAGAATTGGTGGATTGTATAAGTTGGATGTGACAATGAATCATCATGTTTCATTGACATCCACAACAATGTCAACAGAAGAGTTATGGCACCATAGGTATGGGCACCTAAATTACAATGATTTGATGTTGTTGCAAAGAAAAACTATGGTAGAAGGTATTCATGTTATGAAAAATAATCATTTTCCATGTGAAGCATGCGCACTTGGTAAACAACATAGAGAGGAGTTTCTCATTCATACAAAGAAAACACAAACAAATATTTTTGAATTAATTCATACTGATGTACTCGACCTATGAAAACTAGGTGACTTGGTGGTGCTTCCTACTTTCTTATTTTTGTTGATGATAGATCTAGATATACATGGGTTTATTTCATAAGGAGAAAGAGTGATATATTTGAGTAATTTAAATAATTCAAAACTATGACTGGAAAAAAAAACCATGCAAATGTATTAAAGTTCTCACATCTGATGAGGGTGGTGAATATACATAAGGTGCATTTAAAAGTTATTGTAAATTTCATGGGATCCAACAACAATTTACAATACCTCATACACCTCATCAAAATCGTGTTGCTGAAAGAAGGAACAAAACACTTGTGGAGTGTGCTCATAGTATGCTTCAAGGTAAAAACATTTCTAATGGTTTTTGGGTAGAAGTCATTAATACTACAGTTTATTTAAAGAATCGAAGTCCAACTAAGAAATGAGATTTCCAAACTCCTTTTGAGATTCTTTATGGTAATAAACCTGATGTCAGTCATTTAATAGTATTTGGATCCACCTCCTTTGCATATATTCCAAAGGATGAGAGAAGAAAACTTGATGCAAAGTCAATCAAGTGTGTTTTTATTGGGTATTGTACTGATAAAAAAAAATTCAAATTGTTTGATCCCACTTCACACAAATTGTTTGCAAGTAGAGATGTGATGTTTCATGATAATGCAGATAGAGTTACTACAATGAATGATGCATATGCTTGGCATAATGATAGTGATAAACATGTCAAAATAGATGCAATGGTTAAACATGAACATGAACACGTAGAGGTTCAAGAATGGAATGAAAGAAGTATGGAAACTTCAAGCAGTCAGGATACATTGAGTGGATAAGAGTCACCACAGAGTAGGAGACGAGATAAAATTAGTGAAGGACCAAGAAGGTCATCACGACAAACTCAACCACCTATAAGATATAGAGATTATGCATTGATGTATCATGTCATGAATGTTGTAGAATCTATAAACTATGATCAAGCTAAATAACATGAATTGTGGAGATATTCTATGAATGATCAATATGTTTCCCTTATGAAAAATCAAACATGGGAATTAGTTGAACTACCTGAAAACAAAGTCCCTATTGGAAGAAAATGGTTGGATAAATCTAAATTTAAAGCAGATGGTAGCATTGACAAATATAAGGCAAGATTAGTTGCAAAAAGATATTCACGGGAGGGAATTTATTACGAAGATACTTTTGCACCAATAGCTAAATTGAATACAATTAGAGTATTGATTGTCTTAGATACAAAACATAAATGGAAAATATATCAATTAGATGTCAAATCTTATTTTCTGAATGGTGATTTAAAGGAACAATTTTATTTGGTTCAACCTGAAGGGTTTGTTAAGCGGGGATAGGAGCATCTAGTCTACAGGTTAAGGAAAGAATTTTATGGTTTGAAACAGGCATTGAGATCATGGTATGTAAAGATAGATACATTCTTTTATCAGAATGGGTTTGTGAAAATAAAAAATGATCCTAACCTGTATGTTAAGAAAGATGAAGAAGTAAATGTTTCTTTAATATCTTTATATGTGGATGATCTCACTATTACAGGTAGTGCATGCAAGTTAATTGAAGAGATTAAAATTCAGTTCTCTCAAGAATTTTAAATGAAAGATCTTGGTGATTTGCATTACTGTTTAGGAATTGAGGTTTGGAGAGAGCCTGGTAAAACATTGATCACTCAAAGTAAATATACAAAAGAAATTATTAGAAAGTTCAACATGAGTGAATGTAAATCTATGTCAACTCCCTTAAAAGAGAATGCAAAGTTGTATAGTGAAGATGGATCTAAAGAGGTAGATGGTACTTTATATCATCAGTTGGTGGGAAGTTTGAACTACCTCACCACTACGAGACCAAACATTGCATACTCGGTTAGTAGCCTTAGTTAGTTCATGGCTAAGCCTTCAAAGAGTCACTGGAAAGCTGCATACTAATGAATTTGATGTTGATCTAGCAGGTTTTTCTGATTCAGATTGGGTAGGAAATCCTAATGGTAGAAGATCTACCTCATGCTATGGATTTCATATAGGATTAGGGGTTGCATCATGGAATAGCAATAATCATCTTACTGTTTCTTTCTCGTCAACAAAATCTGAGTATAAATCCTTGACCAGTGCCACCTGTGAAGTTGTTTGGTTGCGGAGAATTCTTGAAGATGTTGAAGAGGAGAAAAATGGTCCAACATGCATCAATTGTGACAATCAAAGTGCTATCAAATTGTCACACAATCCAATATATCATGCAAGATCAAAACACATCGAGCTACAACATCACTTTGTGAGAGAGAATATTGAATCAAGCGAAATCAATTTGATATTTTGTTATACCAATGATAAGGTGGCTGATATATTTACCAAACCTCTTGGTAAACTCAAGTTTGAAATTTTTAGAAGCAAGTTAGGTGTTGTAGAAAATCCATTTCTCTATTAAAGGGGTATGTTAGAATAATATCGAAACTACTATGGTTATTCGAGAGTTTGTTTGAACAAATTATTTCATTTTTAGATCATAAGTGATTCTAGATCCACAATTGTAGGATTCTTCTCATGGATCATTGGTGAGCTCTACAAGTATAAATGTACCTAAGTTTCCTTTCAATAACAATCATTGTGTGAGCATTGTCTCACTAATGTGTGCGCCCCTCATATTCATAAATTAATTAATCTATAGCATAAAACCAAACATTTTACAACAAAAAGCCACAAAACTCACAGTAGGAAACCCACGAACATCATTCATCTCATTTGGTATGGTTAAAGGAAACTCTATTCTACTCACCTGGTTCATTGTCTTTGCTACGAGTCTTCGGTATGACCATGGATTAGATAAATAGGTTGGATGCAAACACACTAGCGCCTATGTGCAGATAAATCATTGTTTGAGACATTGAAACAAATTTAAACTTGTGCAATTGTTGAACTATGTGGGAATTGTACCCTCAAAAGAATTGTGGTATAAATCGATGGGCTGACCTACTATTGGTATAGGAGCATCTAGTATACAGGTTAAGGAAATCATTCTATGGTTTGAAACAGGCACCGAGATCATGGTATGTAAAGATAGATACCTTGTTTTATCAGAATGGGTTTGTGAAAAGAAAAAATGATCCTAACTTGTATGTTAAGAAAGATGAAGAAGTAAATGTTTCTCTAATATCTTTATATGTGGATGATCTCATTATTACAGGTAGTGCATGCAAGTTAATTGAAGAGATTAAAATTCAGTTCTCTCAAGAATTTGAAATGAAAGATCTTGGTGAATTGCATTAATGTTTAGGAATTGAGGTTTGGAGAGAGCCTGGTAAAACATTGATCACTCAAAGTAAATATACAAAAGAAATTATTAGAATGTTCAACATGAGTGAATGTAAATCTATGTCAACTCCCTTAGAAGAGAATGCAAAGTTGTACAGTGAAGATGGATCTAAAGAGGCAAATGGTACTTTATATCGTCAGTTGGTGGGAAGTCTGAACTACCTCACCACTACAAGACCAAACATTGCATACTCAGTTAACATCCTTAGTTATTTCATGGATAAGCCTTCAAAGAGTCATTGGTAAGCCACATACTAATGAATTTGATGTTGATCTAGCAGGTTTTTCTGATTCAGATTGGGCAGGAAATCCTAATGATAGAAGATCTACGTCATGCTATGGATTTCATATAGGATTAGGGGTTGTATCGTGGATTAGCAATAAGCATCCTACTGTCTCTTTCTCATCAACAGAATTTGAGTATAAATCCTTGACCAGTGCCACCTATGAAGTTGTTTGGTTGCGGAGAATTCTTGCATATGTTGAAGAGGAGAAAAATGGTCCAACATGCATCAACTGTGACAATCAAAGTGCTATCGAATTGTCACACAATCCAATATATCATGCAAGATCAAAACACATCGAGCTAAAACATCACTTTGTGAGAGAGAAGATTGAATCAAGTGAAATCAATTTGATATTTTGTAATACCAATGATAATGTGGCTGATATATTTACCAAACCTCTTGGTAAACTCAAGTTTGAAATTTTTAGAAGCAAGTTAGGTGTTGTAAAAAATTTGTTTCTCTATTAAAATGGTATGTTAGAATAATATCGAAACTACTATGGTTATTCAAGAGTTTGTTTGAACAAATTATTTCATTTTTAGATCATAAGTGATTCTAGATCCACAATTGTAGGATTCTTCTCATGGGTCATTGGTGAGCTCTACAAGTATAAATGTACCTAAGCTTCCTTTCAATAAGAATCATTGTGTGAGGATTGTCTCACTGATGTGTGCTTTCCTCATATTCATAATTTAATTAATCTATAGCATAAAACCCAAAATTTTACAACAAAAAGCCACAAAACTCACAGTAGGAAACCCACGAACATCATTCATCTCATTTGGTATGGTTAAAGGAAACTCTATTCTACTCGCCTTGTTCATTGTCTCTGCTATGAGTCTTGGGTATGACCATGGATTAGATGAAGAGGTTGGACGCAAACACACTAGTGCCTATGTGCAGATAAATCATTGTTTGAGACATTGAAACAAATTTAAATTTGTGCAATTGTTGAACTCTGTGGGAATTGTACCCTCAAAAGAATTGTGGTATAAATCGATGGGCTGACCTAGTATTGGTATAAAGACACATGTGGGAACATAGAATGAAATTATGTGTCTTCATAAATACACAAAACCTACAAAACATCGTATGAAAGAGAGCGGCCATGTGCCATACCTTGGGCTAGCCACATAGAAAGCAACAATGTGTCACTATGCATGCACAATATGATAATAAAATCTCTTCCTCCTCACTGAGTTGGTTTGGTTATGGTCAATTGAATCTCTTTTCCTTCTCACTTAAGTTGGTTGGTTATGGTCTATTGACTTGAGAAAACACGAATTGTTTTACTTTATTTAACACAAAACATGTGTGAAAGAAATCATTTACCATGCTACATAAGCTATCACAAAGCCAGACTCTAACAACAACATAAACATGTATTCAATCCTCGGTTCATTAACATTTTCCCTCTTTTATTGCTTTCATCTAGGATAAGTAGGATAATTTTCATTTAATTGCTTTGATTTTTTCCAAATCCTATTCAGAAAATTTCATATTTTATTTAATCTATGATTTTTCATTTTAAATTTTATCGTGAGGCAAGGCATTATTCTTTGATATTATTTTACTTTGGTATAGCCTTATTAGTCCCTTCCAAAGGTGTAGATGGACTCTAGCGATCGATAATTCATTGACTTCATATTAATATGTCCTTTGACTATAAATTTTCTCATCATCTCTATTGTTCGAACTATAGAATTAAAAACATTATTTTTTATCTAATAAAAAAAAACCTTATATGTCATCATCTCATTAGAGAATAGATTCGAAGTCTTATTGCCAACTTCATTTTTCCCAATGTTGTAAATGTTTAGATATCCAAAGTTTTGAGCATGGATGCTCATTTTTTATTTTTTTATTTTTATTGAAATGTGTACATACCAAAAGTTTGAGCATCGATGCTTTTTTTTAATATTTTTATTATTTCTATTTGTATTGAAATGTTTACATATCGAAAGTTTTGAGCATTAACACTCTTTTTGAGGTACTTGAATAAGCCTGACAGCTTAAATGTTTACATAGTGCAAAGCCCTTAAACATGCATGACAAGTTAAATGTTTGCATAGCGTGAGGCCCTTAAACATGCATGACAACTTAAATGTTTGCATAGCGTGAGGCCCTTAAACAACTGTGACAACCTTAAATGTTTACTTAAATAGGCTTCTCACAATACATTTTTCCTCGAAATTTTCCATACAATGTTGCAGTGAATTTGGACAATATTGTTGTCCACCGCCAATCGCATAGCCATCATATGTTTCATACTTATTCTATGCTTGGATTTCAATTTATTCATCATTGAAGATACATATATTTTTTACGCGTTCATTGGTTGCTTCTTGTTTGTTTGTTCGTTGGTTCTTCGGTTGTCACTTATTGTTGTTTGGTTCAACTTTGCAAGGTTGAGTTCCTGCACCTGCAGTTCGACATGTTGGTTCTTGTTGCTTGATTTTGTTTTCTTCAACTTTGCAAGGTTGGGATTGTCCACCCACAGTTGGAGCTTTCTTTTGACTTTGCAGGGTTCAAATCCTGCACCGACAACTCGATCCGCACTTCTGTCGTTCATTGTTTTTGAGTAAGTTTTGATACCATAATTTCATTTTTATCCGTTAGTTATTGTTTATTTTTTTCAGTTTGAACGTAAGAATGTTTAAGTATTTCTAGTCACATATCCATCATATGTTTCATACTTCTTCTATGCTTTGAATGCAATTTAGTCATCATTGAAGATACATATATTGTTTACTGGTTCACTAACTCCTTCTTATTCACCAGATCGTTGGTTTGTTGGTTGTATCTTGTTGTTGTTTGGTTAAAGTTCGCAAGGTTGAGGTCTTGCACCTACAGTTGGACCCATTGGTGCTTGTTGCTTTCTTTTGTTTGCTTCAAATTTGCAAGGTTGGGGTCTTGCACCCACAATTGGAGTTGTTTTTTGACTTTGCAGTGTTCAAGTCCTACACCCACAATTCAGCCTCCACTTCTGTCGTTCATCATTTTCGAGTAAGTTTTGATACCATAATTTCATTCGTATTCCTTATTTGTTGTTTATTGTTTGCAGTTTGCAAGTAAGAATGTTTAAGTATTTCTACTTGCATGGTCGTCATATGTTTCAGATTTCCTCTATGCTTGGAATGCAATTAGGTCATCATTGAAGATACACATATTTTTTATTGGTTCACGGGTTGTTAATTGTTCATTGGTTCGTTGGTTCGTTGGTTGTTTCTTGTTGTTATTTGGTTCAACTTTGCAAGTTTGAGGTCCTGCGGTTGCAATTGGACTTGTTGGTGTTTTCTCGCCGGTTTGTTTCTTGCTGCTTCATTTTGTTTTCTTCGACTTTGCAAGGTTGGGGTCCTGGACCGACAATTGGAGCTACTTTTTGAACTTTGCAGTGTTCAAGTCCTGCACACGCAAGTGGACCTGCGGTTCTGTTGTTCATCATTAATGAGTAAGTTTCAATAGCATACTTTCATTTGTATTCGTTGTTTACTATTCGTTGTTTGCATTTTGTAAGTAAGAATGTTTAAGTATGTATTCATCGTTCCTGTCATGTAGACTTTCCATAGAGTTTGGCATATCTTATTATCCTTCTCTTAAATTTTCCTCATATTGTTTCTCGAGGCTCTGCACCATGTCCATGCTAATGTCATGTGCACAACTTCGACTGCCATTTTTTCAAGCATTGCAAATCCCGGTCCTTTGTGGTGTGTGACAAAGTGGAAATATAGCGCCTATCCCGTACCCGCCTATCCCATACGAGAATCGAACCCGTGTCTTTCACATGAAAAATACGATTTCAAGCTTGTTTCCTTTGCAGAATGTTCTTCTAGAAGAAAAATGAAGGTAGGTGTAGAAGGGCTAGGTATGGTACAACAGTGCCTAGGTTGCACCAAAATTGCACAAAATTGGCATATCTTTCCCTCCTGCTCTTAAATGTTTCCCCATTTTTTTATCCAAACTCTGAACCATACCTACATGCCTTTGGAAAATGTTTGTGTAGAAGAAAAAGATGTTGATATGGTGCTAGAAAGAGTAGTATTTTGTGGATTTCAAATTGCAATATTCAATCTCTATGTCGCTTCGTGTGCAACATTGCTAACATAATGAATGTTTTCTCAAATGCATTACACCATTTATATCAGGATGAAACCATTATCATTCTAAGATACTTCAGTGTTGACATGCTACAAAATAGTGCCATAACAAATAATTAGAAAACTACATGTGCAATTACAATGTTTGCTTTCTTTTGTTTAAGATAAAACATGTACAAAAAGCACTTACTAACCATATATGGTGAAATGTACCCATATCACAATACAACCTCTTTATCTTATACAGAGACTGGTCTGACCATGATACAATTTTTCTTGTACTTGAATTATGAAATATACATAAAAGATATTACAAAATTATATTTCCATGTCTCAAAGCATATCTGGATACTTTGTTGCTAATTCAGCTATGACCATCCAACTTCTTAATATTTTTTGTCTTGTAATATATTTTGGCCAAGAAAAATTCTATATAATCACAACCATGGATCAAGAAAAGAAATGGTTCATGTTTCTAACTCTCTTTTATTTTATTCATTTTATTCTCATTTACAATATGTACATATTACTTGTTCTCCCTTGCATACCAAATTACATTCATGTTCATTGTAATTTGTGTGTTCCCACATTGAAATAAACAGAATAATTGGAGAAGACGAAGGACTCTTTACCACAAATGTAGAAGAAGAGAGACAAAGGTGCATGCTTCTAATCTTATTTCATATTCCATTGTTTTGTACTTCATTTATTGTCTGCATATTTGTTCTACTACTTTGCACCTAATTTATTGTATGTATATACTACATATATTCCTACATAATAACTTATCTTCATGTAAATTGTATTCTTTGTGCTGCTACATTGAAATAAATAAAATTGGATTTATTTTTTTACATGTCTTTCTACATACCAACTTACCTTCATGTCCATTTTATTTTCTGCATTGCTACATTGAAACAAATATAATAACTAGAGAAGACGAGGGACTCTTTACCACCAATGTAGAAGAGGAGATACAAAGGTGCATGCTTCTACTCTTATTTCATATTCCATTGTTTTCTATTTCATTTATTGTTTGTATATTTGTTCTACTAATTTTCACCTAATTTATTGTTTGTAGATACTATGTATCTTCCTACATAATAACTTATCTTCAGTCAATTGTATTCTTTGTGCTTCTACATTGAAATAAATAGAACTGTATTTATTTTTTTACATGTCTTTCTACATACTAACTTACCTTCATGTCCACTACATTTTCTGCATTGCTACATTGAAAGAAACAAATTATTTGGATAAGAGGATGAAATCTTATATGCCACAACAGACGAGACTGAAGTACAATCTTTGAAAGGGTATACCAATTGTGATAGTAAATCAAACACACAAAACAAGTAGGTGGATATAATATTGGACTAGAAGAAAATGATTTGGCAGCAATGAGCCTTTGTTGAGACGTTCCCACTTCCGAACATTTCCCTCGCCATTTATATTTTCCCACTCTCTATTATCCCTTTTTTCCCCTCTTCTATACTTAACCGAATTCCCCTTTCTTTTTCCCGTTTATTTTTGCTTTCTGGTTGCTTTGCTTAGTCATTTTTCTGAAAATGTCTAGGTGCACGGGTTGGTGGACTCATGGATTCACATTTATACTCATGCTTCTATATCATAAGTTTGACCAATGACTTCATCATTCCATACTTAGACACTTTTTCGATTGCGGGTTCTCGGGCTAGAGGGCTCAAGATTGCACCTCTAGCTTCGGAGGTTTTGTGATATACAGATTGGCCACCATACTCCCCCATCATTCCCTGTTCCATGTTACACATTTTTGCAGTAAACAGTTATGAGGAATACAATTTGACCGTTGGGTCCTCATGTTTCCTGAGTGTCCCCTGACACCCTATTTCATATTCCATCTCCTTCAAGCCTGTATGTGACATTTAGAGCAATTATGGATAATATAAGATGCATATGATTATTTAGTCCTTTTGATATTCATGTACACATGCTTGCATCATAAAAAGTTGGACTAGTGACATGGGCATGAGCAGTCAATCATCGCAAACACCAACAAAATGACAAGGCCAAAGGTAAAGATTCATACATTGTGTTCCTGATATGTTTACCAAACACATATCTTGAGCTATTTATTCATCTATTCTATGATAAATATGTTGATGTCACCTGCAAAACATACTTTGCAGTTCACAAGAAGTATCGACGAGCACAACTCAGATGTTGAACATAGTGCAAGTTCTGCAGACTAAGAGGTTTGGTTACAAAACTATGGCCTCCATACTTCATCCAAGTTGTACGTCTACTTGTGCATTTATGACAGGAAAAAAAGAAAAAAAATAAATAATGCAGACTACCATTCACATCACTTTTCTTGTTCCAAAAATGTCACCAGTTCTAAACTTATAACACCTAATATACTATCGATAGAAGTCTTGAACAAACGCTAAACTGGACAAGTGTTCGTCGGGGACATAATGGTCGTGTATAGAACCTACTTGGATAAGGAAAAAAAAACTAGATGCATTGTGCGTTCTGACATGACATACAACGAAGCCATGATGACAGTCACACTGAATATCACTACACAACTTATCCAGAAACATGTAGAAAAGATCTTTCCAGGTAATGGGATATCCATTACAAATTTTTATATATTTCTAAAAACAATATATGACCATGGTGATTGTGATCGGATTACATCTCTCAACGAAACAAATATTGTGGAAAAAATCCCCCCGATTTGTTCAGAATATTGTTGCATACACGACAAAACAATCAACCAACTTGCACAGAGCAATGACACTTATCCAATTGGAACCATTTCTACAGTTGTCACACTCGCGATAAAACATGGCTCGCAACACATTCTCCATATAAAAGATGGAGATTCAGACAACGACAAGGAAATGTTACCATTCTCCATATCAAGTTTTGTCCTTTACTTTCACATCTCCATATATCTCAGTTATGTTACACAACTATTGCACTGTTCCATGTTGCAGCTACAATTGTTTGACACCTTTTCAAATTTGTTTTCCTCAATGGAACAACAATTGCATCAAGAGAAATTTCCGCTTATGATCTTCAAAAATATAACAAAGAAAAGAGATGTTAAAGAAATGATATTTTGCACAACCCCAACAACATTTGTAACATAATTTCGAACATACATAGTATAGGATATCAAGAAACTAACTAGCTCGAAAACTGTTGTGCATACACATCTACAATTCCATCCAAACTTTGCTCATAAAAATTGCCTTCACCAATTTTCTGCAGCTTCTTTTGTTGTCCAGTTGTATATTATATTGTTCAATATATTAACTATTGTGCTCATGTGCCTAGGTTTTGGGTGTTTTGGTTGTAACAAATGAGTAATCGACCTCATTGGAGCTTGTATGTGACAAATGAAACTCTCCTGCTTTTGCCTCCACTTTCATAAATTATGGTACAATTGATTGTCTATGATGCAGTAAAAAATTCCCTTACATATATAGACATTTCCTCAATGATGCCATCTAAACCGTCAACAACAAAATCGTACATCGTACAATTAGACAACCTCTATTACAAGATGTGCTTCTTGGGTTAGCATAATTTCCATATGAATGTTAGGATATTTAGACACTTAGGAGTTAGTTCAGATCTACTTGGTCTAATGTGTCGTTAGGTAAAAGTGTGTTTCTTAGTGTGTTTCTTTAGTATGCATTAGTATGCATTTGTAGTTAGGAAATCCGACGGTCATGATATGTTCCTGACATAGAGTGATCTGATGGTTCCTACTCTCCTCGATCTTAACATCCATTGATCCGTGGCTTAACACACAATTGATCCATGATCTCTATTTAAAGAGCATGGAGGGTCATTTTTCTATGATCGATTGTGAGAAAATCTATTGTAAAATCTCTCTGTAATCTTTTTATTTTTCATTAATAAACTACTCCAAGTGGCCGCATTGACTGGGGCCATGGATGTTTCCCCGTAGGGGTTTTACCACGTGAAAACATCGGTGTGTTGATCTTTGATCTGGTTATGTGAGTGGTTTCTAAAGGTGTTTGTCCTCTGTTGGAATACCTGTGTTGTCGAACATGGTATCAGAGCCTGTTTGAAGATCTGCTCCTGTTGTAGATTGAGATCATGAAGCCGAGTTGCCTCATCTTCATTTTATGTTATTTCCATACATTTATGGGCTGAGAGAACTGTTCCATTTCATCCAGAGCACTCGTTTTAGTTAGGAACAGTTTTCGTTTCACTCGAAAAGGTTTCTGGTTTCCTAAGATACTGTAACAATCCTCCTCGTTACGCCGACAACCTCTCATAACAAGTGCAATTTTTATTTTTATTTTGTACAGGTGTGTGCACACATGTACAAGGGAAATAAACACATTCGACTCTACATCGCCACCCGACGACAAATAATATGCAAACCATGATGAACACAACAAGATGACATAAGACACACAACAAGTGACTGCATGCAATTAACGATGATCAATCGACAATAAGTAAGATTGACTTTCCGCCCGTCCTACCCTGCAATGGTGAGGACCTCCAAGACACATAAGCAACGCTCAAGCCCAGATTCCCATCGATTTTAACCATTTAAGGTCTCAGGGCTGGTGACTGTTCTGAGGAACATGGAGGTGTCTACATCCCGCCCGACACAAACAGACCAAGAAAATAATGGTTACAACCAAGTACAACATTAATTTAACAATGGATTACAACCTATAAGAGTCTTAAGGCCATTCCAGTAGGCAAATTTTAGATCATGATTCATCATCAAGGTACCCTCTAAACATCATTCAAGGGACCTTATTTTGCAAGTCTGAACTTTGACTAGTTTAAAAGTTAACAAGAAAATTAGTTATTAGTTACAATCATGAATTTATTGAATAGTTCCAATTGTCATTAACGCAATAATTAACATTCATCTTTAATCATAGACCGATAATTAACGACATATACTAAAATTATTGACGCAATCATGGTAAAATTTACATTAACATTCATTCGATGATCTAAGCTTGTAATTCGATTGACAATGATTATGAGCCATTAATTGTCTCAACATAATTAACACATCATAATTAACACAATATTATAAATTTTATGTTATCAATAACTTACAATGATGGCAGTAAAAAGGAAGACCTTCAAAAGTACCTTTATCTCCAAATAACATTTGTTACAACAACTTTCACAATCAACGGGATATATAAAATATCAATACTCTATGGAAGGAAAAAGATAGATCTACTCTATTATAACCATAGAAAACGAGACAGCTCTATATAACCGGTCAATTTGATAAATTATCAATAAAAACCCTATACCATTATCAACCGAGCATTTCTTCAATAGTAATCATCACAACCAAGTGTTATACTTATTCATGTTTCATTTATAATAATTAATTATGTCCACAATGAAATAAAGGAACTCAACTAATAGTAATGGAATGAGTTACACTTAAACGACAACAATAATGAATTGATACGGTGGTAACTAAACACTTACGAATAAGATTTAATTAAGAACATAATAAGACATTCATTAAAAAGAATAACGAGATATATATTTTAAGTAATCAACGAAAGGCAAAGAATCTATAGGGTGAGGTCTGGAACCCGAAATGTGTTGACTGATCTACGCTATTGACTAGCTCTCTTTTTTCAATGGATAAATCATAAATTTAAATTCACCAATAAACAAGTAAAAATATCAAGCAGGAAGCCAATATAGCCATAATAAGACCAAAAGTAATTCTCAGATCTAAATTTACAAAAACGAAAATGCCCATACAACTATTGCCAGGACGAATTCTCAGATCTAATTTTACAAAATCGAAAATTCCCATATAACTATTGCCAGAACGAATTCTCAAATCTAAATTTACAAAAACAAAAATGCCCATACAACTATTGCCAGAACGAATTCTCAGATCTAAATTTACAAAAAAAAAATGCCCACAGTGATATACAAGATGCCCATAGTAATATAAAATGCCCATAGTAATATAAAAATGTCCACATCAATATAAAAATGCCCACAGAAATTTATAAACACCCATAGTCATCTAAAAACGCCCACATCAATATAAAAATGCCCACGAAAATTTATAAATGCCCAGAGTCATATAAAAATGCCCACATCAATATAAAAACGCCCACAGAAATTTATAAGCGCCCACAGTCATCTAAAAACACCCACATCAATATAAAAATGCCCACGGAAATTTATAAACGCCCACAGTCATATAAAAACACCCACATCAATATAAAAATGCCCACGGAAATTTATAAACGCCCACAATCATCTAAAAATGCCCACATCAATATAAAAATGCCCACAGAAATTTATAAACGCCCACAATCATATAAAAATGCCCACACCAATATAAAAACGCCTACAAAAATTTATAAACGCCCATAGTCATCTAAAAAATCCCACATCAATATAAAAATGCCCACGAAAATTTATAAACGCCCACAGTCATATAAAAAGGCCCACAGAAATTTATAAACGCCCACAGTCATATAAAAACACCCACATCAATATAAATACACCCACTATAATATATAAACGCCCACAGTGGTGTAAAACACCCCCATTAACATAAAAACGCCCACTGTAATGTGTAATACGCCCATAGTGATATAAAACGCCCCCATTAACATAAAAACGCCCACTGTAATGTGTATTACACCCACAGTGATATAAAATGAAATAAGTCATTTATACACACAGCCATAAAATCTCTTTCATCCCAACCGACATGCAACAACAGAGTAAGAAGAAATATTTTATAACTGTAACACAATTTCAATCGGCGAAGAACAAGGTAAGAAAACCAATCAATCCAACGAGAACCCAAGTAGATTGAAGTTAAGTATTTTTCATCTCCCAATGCCAATACAAAAATGTGGATAACAATAAGAGAGGGCCAAGGTCCTAATACCTTCTATCATGCTAAATGAAAAACATATCGTTTCCTTAACTCCCGCCTCGAATGATAACCATGCACTCTGTATCGCTCCTTCTCCATGCCGCTCCTCTCGCCGACCGTCGAGACTACACCGGTACCTCCCAGCCCATCGCTAAGGGTACTCTGCTTCCCCCTTAGTCCCCGAGCCGTAAATGGGCCACACACAATCCAAATGGTCCGTCTAGCTTCCCAGCTCGCCATGCAAGGCTGAGCTACCACTCCTATCCAAGATGGAAAATCCCAACTCTCCACAAGTAATCAGTCAAGTCACAATTCTGGCAGCATAACGTTACGCTAACAACCGATCCCCTTCTTCCTTCTTTTCCCTTTCTTTTATAGAGTTTTAGACCTTTAAACTTTCCCTAAATACTTTCTTAATTTAAGTTTTAATGAAATCATTTAAAATTTCTCCATCGTACAAGTGTTATTCATCCCCCACTTTCTTTCAAACCTTATTTTCTTTAATTTATTAAATGACTCATTTCCCTCACCCACCTAGAGTTGCTCCTATAATTTCTCCTAGGTGTTCCTAGATTCCCCTTCAGGTTTAAATACTTTCCCTAAAAAGACGTTGCTAATTTAGTTCATTTTAGAACGTTCTTAATTGCAGATTCCTTACTATGTTGACCTCACTTTTTACCATAAGTTCCCTTCTTTCCTTTATTATGTTTCCTCCAATTCTTAGTTTCCTAATTTTTTATTTTTCCCTTCTTTCCCCTTTTAAATAAAGCCAAAATCGCAGTTGCGCATTTTACTCTTTTCCTTTTATTATTAATTTAAAATCTTTTTACACTTTCACAATTTAAATAACTTATTTCTTCTTTACAATTTAAAACCACGGATTTTAATTAAATTAATACTCTCGTCATTTTACCCCAAAAATTTATGAAAAATAAAACTATTACTTAAGTGGTTTTTAGTTTAAATTTTTATTTTTATTTTTATAGGGTTTGTTCTTAAGGTTAGACAAAATTTTACCCTGAGAAGTTTTAGACTTAGGACTTAGATTATGAACTAGGTGACATTTAATTAGGGAAGTAGCTTAAGAATTTCTTAATGTGTTAAATGTCTTAGGGACATATAGGTTTGTTCCTTCATCAACATCAACACGACGTGCCCTTCAGGACGCACCACGTGCTCCAAGGGTGCCACTCACCTCGTTCATTTATTTTGCGCGACGTGCCCTTCAGGATGCACCCCATGCTCCAAGGGTGCCACTCGCTTCTTATGTTTCTTTTGCGCGACGTGCCCTTCAGGATGCACCACATGCTCCAAGGGTGCCACTCACTTCTTGTGTTACTTTTGCGCGACGTGCCCTTCAGGATGCACCACGTGCTCCAAGGGTGCCACTCACCAACTTGACTGATTGGTAGACATCAATAACCCCTGGAGTCAACACTCCGCCAGGTGAACTTGTGGAGACTAAGGGCTCTAAGGAATAAGCCCCCCACCTTATTGTGCACCCCTTAGAATCATCGTGAGCGACTGCCGCAGTTTTCCCTCACGGCATCGTGGATCATCTCGAACTAGGTAATCGTTAACCTACAGTTCAAGCCACGATGGGAGTGCTAGTAGGCTATGGCAGGGCTGTTGTCCACACCTCTCCCTCAACTTCTCTGGAAATCGTGTGTGGCCCCTTTACTCCATATGTGAGTCTGTTCGGAAAGCTATCGTCAGCCTGCATCATCAAAAATCGTATCAAAACATGTCCACATCATATCATCAAATCAAATATACTGATATCATAGTAAACAATCAACCCCATAGAACACTCCCTGACTCGATCCAGAGTCCAAGGGGTCCCGTCGATGCCTCTGCATCCTCAAGCTCAAGAACCCTGTGCACTAAGTAAAACCGAGTCAATAGCACCTGTCCATGTCAAGGCAGTAAAACATCATGTCATCTATCATATCATATCATAATCAAGCATAAATGTTTTCTTATCATAAAAGTCCAGATCACTTGCGAGCAAGTGTCCTCAAAGAATAAGTTTTCTCGGTGCGCCAAAGCAAGATGTTACATACACCCCCTCTTGGTCTAAACTTCGTCCCGAAGTTTCATAGTATAAATGCCGAAATAAGTGTATCACAGTATCATAAGTCTATCTATCAAAAAAAAATGGAAACTGTTGGTGCATATCATATGCGTCCTCTAAGGTCGCCGAGTGCGAACTATAATGCTCCCATTGGACCTTCACCTGATCTACCATTCGACATCGTAACTATCAAACACGGTGATCTAATATGCGAACCGGCTTAGCCGTGAGCACTCCCTCGTCCGATACCTGCAAGGAACTCATGTCAATCACATGTGTAGGATCACGAATATAGTGTCTCAAAACAGATACATGAAAAACATCGTGCATACGCCTCAAGGAATCAGGCAAGGATAGTCAATAGGCCACGGGCCCTTTTCTCTCCACAATCTTGAAAGGTCCCACGAACCTAGGAGAGATTTTATCTCTCTTTCCAAACTTGATCGAACTCTTATGTGGTTTAACCCGCAAGAAGACTCGATCACTGACCTCGTAACTACGGTCGACTCGGTGTGCATCGACATAACTCTTATGTCAATCTTGTGCTTCTTTAATCCTTTGTCTTATGGTTTTCATTTTCTCTTCCATTTCTTGGATCACTTCTGGTCCCACTAGGACCCTATCCTCAAGCCGATCCCAACTCAAGGGCGTCTGACACGGTCGCCCATAAAGAAAATCGAAAGGTGCCATCTTAATGGTGCTTTGGTGACTGTTGTTGTAAGAGAACTCTACTAGTGGTAAGAATTCCTCCCAACGCTTTTGTTGGTCCATCACGTACATGCGCAACATGTCCTCAAAGGTTTGGTTTGTTCGTTCAGTCTATCCATCAGTCTCTGGGTGATACGCAGTACTCAAATTAAGTTGGGTTCCCAAGGCCTCTTGGAAACTCGTCCAAAATCGTCCAGTAAACACCGATCCTCGATCGGATATAATATTCTTAGGCACGCCATGCAACCTCACAATCTCACTGAAGAATACTCTAGCTATGTTAGGTGCCTGATACGTCGTATGCACAGGAATAAAGTGAGCACTCTTCATCAGAGTGTCTACTACTACGAAAATCGAGTCATGTCTCCTTGCCATCAGTGGCAATCCAACAATAAAATCCATCGAAATAACCTCCCATGTCAATTGCAGGATGGCATGGGGTTGAAGTAATCCTGTTGGGTGTCTATGCTTAGCCTTTACCTGCTGACACTCTAGACATCTGGCCACATATTTGACTATGTCGGCCTTCATTCCCTTCCAAAATAATAAGGGCTTAAGGTCTGCCCTCATCTTCGTGACTCTCGGGTGAGCCATGTAAACTACTCTATGAGCCTTGCTTAGGATCAACATCCTCAACTCGTCATTTGGAAGTACGTAAATCCGACTTTTAAACCTCAATAAACCATCACTATCAAATGAAAATCCCTCATATCGTAGTACCATCATTGTGTTTTGTCCAATAAAACCCTCGACCTCCTTGTACCAGTCATCGTCACGCTGTAAAGTGAGAATCTTCTCACACAGATTCGTCTGAAGAGGCAACACTGTAAAGATGCGTGGTCTTCAACTCAAAGCATCCACCACTCAGTTCACTGTTCCCTTTATGTAATTAATCTCAAAGTCATACTCGCTAAGCAATTTCGACCAACGTCGTTGTCGCGCATTCATGTCGCTTTGCGTAAAAAATGTGTTGTAGTCCACAATGATCAGTTTTTAGTTCAAATTTTTGTCCAACAAGGTAGTGTCTCCAAACCTTCAAGGCATATACTAAGGCTAATAACTCCAAATCGTGTGTCGCGTAGTTCTCCTCATGCCTTCTCAGTTTCCTCGAAATGTAAGCGATTACTCATCCGTCTTGCATCAAGACTCCACCTAAGCCTTCCTTGTATGCGTCTGCGCATACCAAGAAGTCCATGTCCATGTCAGGGACCTTTAGTATCGGTGTTGTCGTCAACAACTCTTTACGCCTCTGAAATGCTTCCGTGCATTTCTCAGTCCAAACAAACTTCTTGTTTTTCTTCTGCAATTCCATGATCGGATTTGCTATCTTCGAAAATCCCTCGACAAACCTTCGATAATATCTTGCTAAACCCATAAATCTACATACTTCTGTGACATTCGTCAGCACAGGCCATTCCATAATAGCCTCAACCTTGGCTGGATCCACGGAAATGCCTTTGCCGGAGATGACATTCCCTAAGTAGTGAATCCTCGATTGATAAAAAGAGCATTTGGACAACTTCCCATACAATTTGTGCTCTCGCAGGCACTATAGTACCAAGCACAAGTGCTCATCATGCTCCTTCGTCGTCTAAGAGTAGATCAAAATATTGTCAATGAATACTTGGACGAACTTGTCCAAGTATTTGTGGAACACCCCGTTCATCAAACTCATAAATACCCCTGGGGTGTTTGTCAATCCAAATGGTAAAATAGTAAACTCGTAATGTCCAAACCTCATTTTAAAAGTGGTCTTAGGGGCGTCACCCTCCTTGATCCGTAACTGGTGATACCCTGATCGCAAATCGATTTTGGAGAACATCGTTGCACCCTTCATTTGATCGAACAGATCATCAATTCTCGGCAAGGGATACTGATTCTTGATCTTAGCCTTGTTTAGTTGACGGTAGTCAATGCAAAGCCTCCACGATCCATCCTTATTTAGTATGAAAATAACTGGCGCACCCCACGGTGACACACTAGGACGTATCAGTCCCAGGTCCAGCAACTCCTTCAGTTGCATTTTGAACTCTTGCAACTCCGGGGTCAACATCTAATAAGGCATTCTTGCTATCTATTCGGTCCCCGGTTTCAGGTCTATGGTAAACTCCAATTCCCTTTCCAGCGACATCACAGGTAAATCCTCTGGAAATACGTCCGCAAACTCCTTCACCACCGAAAGGTGTTCGAGACCTTCCACTACTCCCTTTTCATTTAGCACAAGGATCGCATAAAGCTTTCACCCCTTGTGCATACTCTTTCGTAACTGTAAGGAAGAGACGAACCTCAAGGAAACTCCCATGTTCTGTCCTACAATCACACGTCTCTGTCCTTCTTCATCAACCAAGCTCAAGCATTTCATCTTGCAGTTGAGTATCGCCTCATGAGATTCCAACCAATCCATACCAATCACGACGTCGTTAGATCATAAGATTGTGACGTACAAGTTGGTCCTCGTGACAAACTCTCCCAGGTTAAGGGCACATCCTGTAACCTTTCCTCCAACCTTTTGTTTGGCTCCCGAAGCCATCTCTACAAAGCTAAATTCATCCTGTTCGGCTGCATTTACCTTAATCACTTTTAGCGTTGCACCAGAAATGAAACTCTCAGTAGCACTGGGATCTATCAAACACTAAGGGTCTGGTCAGCGATGGTACCTGTCGTCTCGAGCACAGCCAACTGGTGCTCTTCCTGGCGGGTATTCACCACTACACGAATCCGATGGGCC
This sequence comes from Picea glauca, assembly GCA_000966675.3. Classification (NCBI taxonomy): domain Eukaryota; kingdom Viridiplantae; phylum Streptophyta; class Pinopsida; order Pinales; family Pinaceae; genus Picea; species Picea glauca. The sequence continues at coordinate 1,009,020 of JZKD02S0756544.1, read as the reverse complement.
TTGCCCATATTTCCCACCATAGTGGGTCCGAATGATCCGGACACTCTGGTCGTCTTCACAAGATAGTTACGCTGGTAGTGTGGCTCCCCACATGTCCAACACCCCTTCTTCAGCCCAGTAGTCCTGGTACCCGAAGTAGAAGATGACGACCCACTGGACTAGAACCTTGGTCTGTTCTGCTGAATAGGCCTAAACTGTTGCTGCTATGGGTGACGCTACTATGGATGTTTTGGTCCTCGATAAGGTGTCCGCTGCTGAGGCGACGGTCACCAGGGTGTAGTGAAGGTGGATCCCCTCTGGAAGCCACGATATCACAGCGTATGTCTCGCTGGAGTCTGATGCTGTGGTGTCCCAGATGACCCTGCCCTGCTGGTCTCGCTGGAGTCCTGCTCTGACCTCCACTGATAAGCTCTTCCTCTGCTATGAGGGCCTTCTGGACGACATCATGAAAGGTTTGAGGCATCAAAATCCTAACCTTCACACGCAGGCTACTGTTAAGGCAAAACACGAACCTGTTGACCATAAGTTTCTCCGTGTTAAGGTGTGGAGCATACCAAAGTAGCTCCATAAAATGTGCCTCGTACTCGGGCACTATACGACCTCCCTGTCGTAAGGAATTGAACTCATTGAGCTAACGCTCAATGAATTCCTCTGAAAGGTACCTCTCTCGAAACCATTCCTCGAACAGTTCCCATGACACGTCTTCAACAACTATGTTCAGCTGTGGTAGGAGTGTATTCCACCATAGAAGAGCGCTTCCCTTCAGTTGAAAAACCACCATGCGGACTTTCATGTTGGAGGTATAATCGCGAAGTGCGAAGCACATTTCCATGTTCTCCAACCATGCCTCGGTGGCTATGCCATCCGGTGCACCAAAGAACTCGGGAAATTTGACCTTCTAGAGTTCACGGTGAATGCTACCAGTAACTACCTATGCGCGCAGCTGAACCTTAGCGGGCACCAGCCCTCTGGCCTCATCTCTATACAAATGGCTAATCAGTGCCTCGGACATGCACTGAAAGGATCTCATCATTTCGACTACGTCGCCAACTACTATCTACTATTGTCCGAGAACTTGCTCGTCTCCCCAGGGGTTAGACCCCTTAGGTGTGGATTCTACTGGAGATGTCGCGCCTCCTCCCCTATCACCCTATTGTCTGCCTCTGCGACGTCCTCTAACCATGATTACCTGCACAAACACAGTCAACTCGATCCGCAATAGTATAATTAAATCATATCAACAAAAGTCGTAGCGATCCCAAGTCGCGAGTTGAACCCACTCTGATACCACATGTAACGATCCTCCTCGCTACGCCGACAACCTCTCATAACAAGTGAATTTTTTTTTTTTTTTTTTACAGGTGTGTGCGCAGGTGTACAAGGGAAATAAACACATTCGACTCTACATCACCACCCGATGATGAATAAGACGCAAACCATCATGAACACAACAAGATGACATAAGATGCACAACAAGTGACTACATGCAATTAATGATGATTAATCGACAATAAGTAAGACCTCCAAGACACATAAGCAATGCTCAAGCCTAGGTTCCCATCGATTTTAACCATTTAAGGTCTCAGGGCTGGTGACTATTCTGAGGAACATGGAGGTGTCTATATCTCGCTCGACACAAACAGACCAAGAAAATAAAGGTTACAACCAAGTACAACATTAATTTAACAATGGACTACAACCTATAAGAGTCTTAAGGCCATTCCTATTGGCAACTTTTAGATCATGATTCGTCATCAAGGTACCCTCAAAACGTCATTCAAGGGACCTTATTTTGCAAGTCTGAACTTTGACTAGTTTAAAAGTTAACAAGATAATTCGTCATTAGTTACAATCATGAATTTATTAAATAGTTCCAATTGTCATTAACGCAATAATTAACATTCATCTTTAATCATAGACCGATAATTAACGGCATATACTAAAATTATTGACGCAATCATGGTAAAATTTAAATTAACATTCATTCGATGAACTAAGCTTGTAATTCGATTGACAATGATTATGAAACATTAATTTCCGCGACACGCCCTAATCATAAATCCATAATTAACGCAATATTATAAATTTTATGTTATCAATAAGTTACAATGATGGCAGTAAAAAGGAAGACCTTCAGAAGTACCTTTATCTCCAAATAACATTTGTTACAACAACTTTCGCAATCAATAGGATATATAAAATATCAATACTCTATGGAAGGAAAAAGATAGATCTACTCCATTATAACCATAGAAAATGAGACAGCTCTATATAACCAGTCAATTTGAGAAATTATCAATAAAAACCCTATACCATTATCAACCGAGCATTGTTTCAACAATAATCATCATGACCAAGTGTTATACTTATTCATGTTTCATTTATAATAATTAATTATGTCCACAATGAAATAAAGGAACTCAACTAATAGTAATGGAATGAGTTACACTTAAATGACAACAATAATGAATTGATACGGTGGTAACTAAACACTTACGAATAAGATTTAATTAAGAACATAATAAGACATTCATTAAAAAGAATAACCAAATATATATTTTAAGTCATCTAAAAACGCCCACATCAATATAAAAATGCCCACGGAAATTTATAAATGCCCACAGTCATATAAAAACGCCCATACAAATTTAAAAACGCCCACATAAATTTATAAATGCCCACAGTCATATAAAAATGCCAACATCAATATAAAAACGCCCACAGTCATATAAAAACGCCCACATCAATATAAAAATGCCCACATAAATTTATAAAAGCCCACAGTCATATAAAAACGCCCACATCAATATAAATACACCCACTGTAATATATAAACGCCCACAGTGGTGTAAAACGCCCCCATTAACATAATAACGCCCACTGTAATGTGTAATATGCCCACAGTGATATAAAACACCCCCATTAACATAAAAATTCCCACTGTAATGTGTATTACACCCACAGTGATATAAAACGCCCCCAGTCATATATACACACAGCCATAAAATCTCTTTTATCCCAACCGAAATGCAACAACAGAGTAAGAAGAAATATTTTATAACTGTAACACAATTTCAATCGTCGAAGAACAAGGCAAGAAAACCAATCAATCCAACGAGAACCCAAGCAGATTGAAGTAAAGTATTTTTCATCTCACAATGCCAATACAAAAATGTTGATAACAATAAGAGAGGGCCAAGGTCCTAATACCTTCTATCATGCAAAATGAAAAACATATCGTTGCCTTAACTCCYGCCTCRAATGATGACCRYGCRCTCYRTAYCRCTCYTKCTCCGTGCHGCTCCCYYCGTCSACYGTCGAGACTACACCGGTACCTCYCAGCYAATMGMTAGGGGTACTCTGCTTCCCYCTTAKCCCCCYGAGCCDCAAAGKGGCCACACACAATCCAGATGGTYYRTCTAGMTTCCYAGCTCRCCTYGCAARGCCRAGCTACCACTCCTATCCAAGCTGRAAAATCYCAACTCTCCACAAGTAATCAGTCAAGTCACAATTCCGRCAGCRTAAYRTTAYRCTAACAGCYGATCCCCTTCTTCMTTCTCTTCYCTTTMTTTTATAGAKTTTTAGACCTTCAAAMTTTCCCTARATCCCTTTTTAATTTAAGTTTTAATGAAATCATCTAAAATTTSTCCATCGTACAASTGTCATTCATCCCCCACTTTCCTCCAAAATTTATTTTCTTTAATTTATTAAATGACTCATTTCCCTCACCCACCTAGAGTTGCTCCTATAATTTCTCCTAGGTGTTCCTATATTCCCCTTCAGGTTTAAATACTTTCACTAAAAAGACGTTGCTAATTTAGTTCATTTTAGAAGGTTCTTAATTGCAGATTCCTTACGATGTTGACCTCGCTTTTTACCATAAATTCCCTTCTTTTGTTTATTATGTTTCCTCCAATTCTTAGTTTCCTAATTTTTTATTTTTCCCTTCTTTCCCCTTTTAAATAAAGCCAAAATCGTAGTTGCGCGTTTTAATATTTTCCTTTTATTATTAATTTAAAATCTTTTTACACTTTCACAATTTAAATAATTTATTTCTTCTTTACAATTTAAAACCACGGATTTTAATTAAATTAATACTCTCTTCATTTTACCCCATAAATTTATGAAGACTAAAACTATTACTTAAGTGGTTTTTAGTTTAAATTTTTATTTTTATTTTTATAGCGTCTGTTCTTAAGGTTAGACAAAATTTTACCCTGAGAATTTTTAGACTTAGGACTTAGATTATGAACTAGGCGACATTTAATTAGGGAAGTAGCTTAAGAATTTCTTAATGTGTTAAATGTCTTAGGGCCATCTAGTTTTGATCCTTCATTAACATCAACGCGATGTGCCCTTCAGGATACACCACGTTCTCCAAGGGTTCCACTTGCCTCGTTCGTTTCTTTTGCGCGATGTGCCCTTCAGGATGCACCCCGTGCTCCAAGGGTGCCACTCGCTTGTTGTGTTTCTTTTGAACAGTGTGCCCTTCAGGATGCACCACGTGCTGGAAGGGTGCCACTCACTTCTTGTGTTACTTATGCGCGACGTGCCCTTCAGGATGCCCCACGTGCTCCAAGGGTGCCACTTGCCAAATTGACTGATTGGTAGACATCAATAACCCCTGGAGTCAACACTCCACTAAGTGAACTTGTCGGAGACTAAGGGCTCTAAGGAATAAGGCCCCCGCCTTATTTCACGCCTCTTAGAATCATTGTGAGCGACTGTTGCAGTCTGCCCTCACGGCACTGTCGATCCTCTCAAACTAGGTAATCATTAACCTACAATTCGAGCCACGGCGGGAGTGCTAGTAGGCTATGGCAGGGCTGCTGTCCACACCTCTCCCTCAACCTCTCTGGAAATCATGTGTGGCCCCTTTACTCCATATGTGATTCTGGTCGGCAAGCTATCGTTATCTTTCATCATCAACAATCGTATCAGAACATGTCCACATCATATCATCAAATCAAATATACTAAAATCACAGTAAACAATCAACCCCAAAGCACACTCCCTGACTCGATCTAGAGTCCAAGGGGTCTCGTCGATGCCTCTGCATCCTCAAGGTCAAAAGACTTGCACACTCAGTAAAACTGAGTTAATATCACATGTCCATGTCAAAGCAGTAAAACATCATGTCATCTATCATATCGCATCATAATCAAGGATAAATGTTTTCTTATCATAAAAGTCCAAATCACTTGCGAGCAAGTGTCCTCAAAGAATAAGTTTTCTCAGTGTGCCAGAGCGAGATGTTACAGATATAACCATTACAGTCAGATCTAGAGGTATAAAGCATGAATACACATTTTTTAAATTTATGAAAAGTTTTATTTTGGTTTTATTTCGGTTTGATATTATTTTTTTTCGTGTTTCTACTCTTTTAGATATATGTATTCTCTTTGCCCCGCACCCTATGCGATCTTGGAAAATCAGAAACATATAGGAAAATGTGCATATTCCGGGTAAGCTAACCGAGATCTAACCCTTCTTGTCATCGAGAAGCGGAATTTTTTTCTTTTGTGAAAAGAGTTTTTTTTTAGCCTGCTCTCCAAGGTCGTATTCAACAACAACAATAACAACACCCCCAATACTCCTTCTAAACATTACAATATGTTTGCTAGACCATTTGGTTAAAACTTGCCTTATTAAGTAAGAGGTCTTGAGTTCAAGTCTCTCTTTTGTTACTTTTTTTTTTAAACGTTCGTGCTAAAATTGTAAAGTGTATTTCACTTCAAGTATAAAAGCGAATCGCTATAAGTAGCTTTAATATTTTATTTTAGAGTTATTTATTTTGCATGCATATTTTTTGTTATAAAGTAACTTCATTGTAAAAGTGATCCCCACTTCTCTTTATAAAAGTGGGTCCTTCATAAAGCAACTTACACTATCACGTGGTCAGTTGGTTACCATTTATGCCTTTGTTTAAAAGGACATAACTCTCACATCGAAAGTCTATTTTCAGTGTTGTTTGTTTTAAAACTACACAACTTTTCGAGATCTTTCCATCTAGATCATCAGTTTCAGTTTTTAAATCCACATTATTTTCATATTTAATATGGCTTCTACAAGTAATGTCTTTCTTACCAACAACAACTACTTCCAATGGAAATCTCATATGGAATATTTATTAAGAAGTAAAGTCATGTATTAGATTACCTTGGGAAAGGAAAAAGCACCCACTAATGATGATAAGAAATTCAAATGGGATAATAGGAATGAAAAAGCATGTGGACTAATTAGAATTCCCATCTCTCTTGATTTAAGGTACCACCTTCAATAAATTAATGACCCCGAAGTATCTTGGGACAAAATTGAATCTGTGTTTGGTAAACTCAATATTATTCGAGAAAAACAGTTAGAAAATCAAATATTGACTTTGCGTCTAAGTGATTTTTCTTTCCTTGGAGACTATCTATCTAGGTTTAAAACACTCATAATTTTATGTGAAGAATGTAAGATAAAAATGGAGGAAGATTGTTGCATCTATCTTATTCTTTCTAAACTAGGTAGTGCAAATTTTTTGTTTGTATCTACCTTTTATGCCATGAGAGAGGCTCTAGGGAAAGCTTATGAAAAACCCACTCTTGAATCCTTTTTTTCTTCTTTGATTAGAGAGGAAGATAAGCTTGTACAACTTGGAGTGATCAACATTGCAGGTACCTCCAACAAAGCCTTAGTTTCCCAGCAGAAAGATAAACCCAAGTATCCCAAGAAACAACATCCTCGCTACAATAACAAGCAACATAAGGGTCCCAAACCTGCTCAGACAACTTCAGATCCTAATGGTGAAAAAGGAGAAAAATATAAAAGTAAGAATACTACCAGACATTGCAACTTTTGTGATAAATATGGTCATGATGAGTCCAAATGTTTCAAGAAGATGGTATCTTTAGAAGCAGCAATGAAGAAACACAACATCAATATTGATTCTCCTTCTTCTTCTTCTTCTCATGGACATGCATTGTCTGCTTCTCGTTTTTCCTTCAAAACAAATTCTAACTCTTCTTCTGATGAGTGGCTTATTGATTCAAGAGCATCTTATCATATGGCTAAGGATAAAGCCATATTTTCTGCTCTAAATGAACGTGACACCAAGAAAATATTTGTTGGTGATGATAGATCTCTTAGTGTTGTAGGATCTGGAATAGTTCAAGTAGATAATGGTCATTTAAATGATGTATTATGTGTTCCAAGTCTTTCTTGTAACCTTCTATTAGTATATCAAATCACTCATTCAAGTGAAGGTAAAACCGTAGACTTTTCACCTCACCAAGTTGTAATCAAGGATCTAAAAGATCCTAAGCATGTTCTTGCAACTGGAATTGTTGTTGATATTACCAGGTTGTACAAGTTTAACAACTTTGGGTCATCAACTTTTTCATTAGTTTTTGTTTCTCATAGCGATGACTTGAGAAAACTCTGGCATGAACGGTTTGGTCATCTAAACTATCTCTCATTGCAGCAACTATGTAATCAACAGATGGTGACTATTTTTCCTCTTGTTTCATGCAGAGATGGTGTTTTTTCCGGTTGTGTTCTCGAAAAACATCATCAGGACAGTTTTGACAAACGTGCCTCTTGGCATGCATCGGGCCCTTTGCAGCTTGTTCATAGTGATTTGTGTGGTCCATTTTCTTCTCCTTCTTTTTTTGGGTGCAATTATTTCTTAACTTTCATTGATGATTTTTCCAGACATACTTGGGTTTACTTCTTAAAACTTAAGAGATAAGTTTTTGACAATTTTTTGGCCTACAAGGCCCTTGTAGAAGAGCAATATGGACATCAAATTCAAAAGTTAAGAATAGATAATGGAGGCGAATATGTGAACAATAATTTTACATGTTACTGCACTACACATGGCATCCAAATGAAACACATTGTTCCATATACACCACAAAAAAATGGTGTTGCTGAGAGAAAGAACCGCACATTAAAAGAAATGTCTAATTGTATGATCCAGTCTAAGGGATTAAGTATAAAGTATTGGGTAGAAGAAATCAACTGTGAAAATTACATAGTCAATCGCACTCCCACAAAGGCTCTTAAAAATATAACACCGGAAGAAGCTCACACTAAAATTAAACCATATGTAAGTCACTTCCTTGTATTTGGTAGTATAGCATGGGCTCGCATTCCTGATGAGAAAAGGAAAGCATTGGAGCCTAAAAGTGAGAAGTGTATATTTGTTGGTTATTTTGAAGATGTCAAAGGTTATAGATTTCTTCAACCACATTATAATGAAATTATTCTTAGAAGAGATGTTAAATTTGATGAAAATATCTTGGCCTGCGAGCTTAATATGCCAGTTGTGACTTCTTCAGCCTGTGAGCCATCTTTGGCGTTTGTGCCTTCTTCTATTCCTATTCTGGTTTCTTCTTCAGATGATGAAAGTGAGGATGAAAATCCACCTTTGACTGCTCACCTTCCTCCAGATGAGTCCTTTGAACCTAAATAAGCACCAATTCCACCGCTTCCTAGATGGGTCCGTTCAACACGAGAAGCAGTTGGTGATCTTGTTAATGATCCTGTTGCAGTGAGCCTCTTCTCTTATGGCTCAAGTTTCAGAGACTCATGATGCAGAGACATTTGCAGAAGCTTAATGTCATCCATATTGGGATACAACAATGAATGAAGAGTATCATTCTTTAATGGAAAACGATACTTGGGATCTTGTACCTCTTCCAAAAGGAAGGAAACTTGTCAGATGTAAATGGGTCTACAGAACTAAGTATGCATCATATGGAAGTGTTGAAAGACACAAGGATCCATTAGTTGCCAAAGGATTTTCCCAAGTTGAAGGAATTGACTATAATGAAACCTTTGCCCCTGTAGCCAAAATGAATTCCATCCACCTTGTTCTTGCCCTTGATACCTCACATAAATGGGAGGTCCATCAGATGGATGTTAAATCTTCCTTCTTGCATGGAAATTTGAAAGAAGAAATCTACATGGAACAACCTCCTAGCTATGTACAGAATGACTCTAGCCTTGTTTGTCGCCTTAAGAAATCTCCCCGAGCTTGGTATGCCAAAATGGACAACTTTCTTATTGACACTGGATTCTCTAGATGCCATTCTGATCCTAATGTCTATACCAAGAAAGTGGGAAGCCATCTCATAATGCTTGTCCTTTATGTTGATGACCTTATCCTTATTGGTAGTGACTCAAAACTTTTAAACCATGTGAAAACTAGGCTTAAGAAGAAATTTGAAATGACAGACTTAGGCTTTTTGCACTATTTCCTTAGCCTCCAAGTTTTGCAAACCAATGAAGGAATTTTTCTTTCCCAGTCTAAGTATGCCTATGACCTTCTTCATCACTTTCACATGGATGATTGTAAATGAACCCCTTCTCCCTTTCATTCTGGAGTCAATATTTCTACCACCTGTACCTCTCCTGAATTTGATGCCACTCTGTACCGTCAATTAGTTGGTAGCCTCTTATACTTGACTCATACCTGTCCTGATCTTTCCTTTGTTGTTGGTCTTGTTGCCCGACATATGAAAACACCCCATGAAAGCCATTGGAAATAAGCTAAAAGGATACTTCGCTATGTCTGTGGTACAGTTCAGTTTGGGATACATTACAATTGAGGGGGACTCTTTTATTGGTTGGTTTCAATGATTTAGATTAGGCCGGCGACCCTGATGATCAGAAGTCTACTGCAGGTTATCTTTTCAGCCTTGGTTTAGGACCTGTCACTTGGGCATGTAAGAAACAATAGGCTATTACACTTTCTTCAACAGAAGCAGAGTACCGAGCATCGGTAAATGCAAGTCAAGAAGCCTTGTGGCTTCGATAGATCCTTTCAGAGTTTGGATTCGAGCAACAACATCCGACCATCATTTGGTGCGACAATCAAAGTGCCATCAATATCGCCAAAGAACCAGTTCAACATCAGCGCAGAAAGCACATCGAGCTACACATGCACTTTATTAGAAAGATCATTCATGATCAAGTTATTGAAGTGCTCTTTTTCCCTATAGAAGATCAAGTTGCAGACATTTTCACAAAGTCTCTTACAGAAGCAAAGTTTTTCAAACTTTGATCTATGTTAGCAGTTCAAGAAGTCGTCATTAAGGGGGGATAGGGTCTAATGCCTCCTTCCTTCTCCTATTGTGTCAACATTGTAAATCCTTCAATGCTATCCCAAGCTGTTCTTAAGGGGGGATGTTAGGATATTTAGACACTTAGGATTTAGTTAAGATCTACTTGGTATAATGTGTCATTAGGTAAAAGTGTGTTTCTTAGTGTGTTTCTTTAGTATGCATTTGTATTTAGGAAATCTGACATTCACGATATGTTCCTGACATACAGTGATCTAATGGTTCCTACTGTCCTCAATCTTAATGGCCATTGATCCGTGGCTTAACACCTGATTCGTCCATGATATATATTTAAAGAGCATGGAGGGTCCTTTGCCGATGATCAATTGTGAGAAACTCTATTGTAAAATCTCTCTGTAATCTTTTACTTTTGCATTAATAAACTACTCCAAGTGGCCACATTGGTTGGGGCCGTGGATGTTTCCCCGTAGGGGTTTTACCATGTGAAAACATTGGTGTGTTGATCTTTGATCTGGTTATGTGAGTGGTTACTAAAGGTGTTCACCCTTTGTTGGAATACCTGTGTTGTCGAACAATGAAGTATACCTATAAAAAAAGGAAAATCGTGTCTACATGCTACACAACTTTCAGATCCATAGCAAATTTACATTAAATGAGGACAATGCCATACTGCATATATGTTGAACCAAAAAAAAAATCATATCAAGCGTTGGCATGAAATGAAGAAATCTCATGTGTATATTTCCATGCTACCCAATGAGGATATGAATAGAGTTTTGTAGTGCCATGGAAAATTGAACTGGAAGAGCATAAGTTTGTTCAGTCTAGGAATGAGAAGCATGAGGACAAAACCCATAGAAAGTATCCAACTGTGAATAAATCATGTCCATCATTTGAACCGTCAAAATGGCTTGCTCCTCTGAACAGGACCATCATGCATTTCCAATAATATTGGAAATTTGGCATCGTTAGAACTGGTAATGATGGAACATAGTACTATCAGAATGAAATGTTCATAGTGATCTTGCTTAATGGTAAAATAATAATGGGCAAGTTTTTTGGTGCCCATTTGGGGATTTTGTTATAGTTGGGATACAATTCCCAATATATGTTGGTTTTGTGTTGTGTTGTGTTTGGCATACTTTTTTTCATGTTCTTTCATGCTGTAGTTCAGGGTTCTCATGGGCCTGGTTATTTTCTCATGGGAATATATCCCACATGTAAGAGAAAACCAATGCCACGTGTGTTTTTTTTATATCGAATTGTTTGATGCATAAGTCAATTCATAGTACTTTATGGACACTTGTGGGATCTCTCTTGGCACATTTTGTGTTCATGTGTTTCCTTGTGCCTCAAACTTCAATACATTTGGTGTTTGCTTGGCCTTTGGTTGTATGCTTGGTTCTAAAAAATTAATGATACATTCAAGATCTTAGCGATTTTTTTATGATCTTAAAGAATACACAATACATGAATTTCCTTTTAATGTAAGCTATGTGAAGTAAATGAAATATGTAGCTCATTTTAGCATGTTTACTTGATCGATGAAATTATCAAAATTCATCTTCAGAAATATTTTGAAATAAAAGAATATATGCTATGTGAAGTCCAATGGAACTATCATATCAACCATAGAAAATTAAAATTAAAATTCATCGTTGTTATACTTATGGTGACGTTGACGGTACAATAATTTTACTTGAACATCCAAAAATTGATTTTCTTGTAGCTTTTCGATGCTTCTCTTATGCAAACACATCCTAGAAAGTATAAGCATGACTCACTTTATCTATTCCTTGATTGAAGAGCTTGTTCACCTGTTTAATTCACTTCATAGTTATTGTTAAGACCATCAATGAGGATTTGTTAACACCAATTCCTTCTTCCAAAAATTTCCCTCCCCTTTCTTTTTGTCCTCTTCTTTCCCTTTCTGGTTACTTAGTCATTTTCTGAAAAATGTCTAGGTGCGCAGGTTGGCAGAGTCACGAGTTCAGATTTCTAATGATGCTTTTATATCATGAGTTCGATCAACCGCTTCCCCATTCCATATTCAAAAACTTTTTGGATCGCGGGTTGCCTCGTAGGAGGTCTCAACATTGTGTTTCCATTGTTCCATCACATGCAAACAACACCCAAACTTTCCAGATCTACAAATTGACAACCAAATTCCCCTTTCTTTTTCTCCTTTACTTTCTCTTTCTGGTTACTTAGTCGTTTTTCCGAATATGCCTCATGTTTTTATATACAACACTTTAATTTACGCGATAGACAAATTGACCGCCGAATTTCATCATTATGCCTTGTTTCGTGTTACACATTTTGCAATCAAAAGTTCAGAGACATAAAATTTGATCATTGAGCCCTCACGTCTCTTGAGTATAACTTGTGACCCTGTTTTGAAGCTAGTGATTATGCCATGTTTTGAATATGTCTCATTCTTTTATATCATGAGTCTGATCAACTGCTTCTCCATTCCATACTTGGCCACTATTTCCATCGTCAGTTCCCGACCACGCTTGCTCAACATTGCGCTTACATTGTTCTGCGACTTACAAACAACACCCGAAGTTTTACGATATACAAATTGACCATCAAAGTCCATCATTATTCTTTGTTTCATGTTACACATTTTGCAGTCAAAATTTCAGAGACTTACAATTTTACCATTGGGCCCTAACGTCTCTTGAGTATAACTTCTGGCCCTGTTTTGAAGCTCGACTGACCTCTTTCCATACTTGGCCATTTCTTGGAATCTCTTTCATGATTTGGCGGGTTCACGAAATGTCCAATGTTTAATCTCTCTTCGCCATCACCGTCACGTTCACACTTCTTTATGGATATTCAATTATTAAGCTTTAATGCTAATATCTAATCCTCTAAGAACCGTTAAGATTGTCATTAATGTCAAAAAGGCTAGAGGAGATCTGTCATTAATACAAATTAAACCAAGATTTGCAGAGGGTTTTGTTATCCCTTCCGAGTGTTCATTTCAACCATCATGCAATCTCTTTTGTGCGTCATCCATTTGGTGGCTGCACAAAATCTCTAATCCTTAATCACTCTTCACCATCACCACCACCTTCGCAGTTTTTTATAAGTATTCAATTAGTAATATTTAATGGTGACAACTCATTATGCACGAACCGTAGAGGTTGTCATTGATCAATGAAAGGCTCCAGGAGATATACCGTTGATACGCATTAAACCAAGATTTGTGGAGGGTTATATTATCCCTTATGAATGTTCATTTCAAACATAATCTGGAGAAAATGGACATTCTCGTTAACTTATGGCAGCAGTTCGACAATAGTTTGGTCCATATACACTAAACACCTTCGCGCCTGATGACCAAAAGTTCCAGTGGTCCAGGGCATATTCTTACTACTCATCTCCTTCCACCCAGAATAAAAAAATGAGATGGTCCCTTGGTGCACCGAGAGATATATTTCAAGCCAAATAATTCTAAGGCAACCCCCCCTACTCATAAAACCCTCCCACCTGCATTGATGGCCGATGTAGAGGTTGATGCGGTCGATTTCAAGCCGGAAGAAGATGATATGATGAACATTGATACAACGATGGATGATGGAAATGCCCATGTTGTTCCCACTCCTTCGCCCAAATTGAAATCAACCATAATAGGGGGCACTTCCTGGCTTGGCGATGGCGGCCCTGACAAGACCAAAGGAAGGGGTTTCAGAAAAGAAACTAATGTTAAACGAAATATCCTCTTTGCATCTCGAGAGTTTGATTTTCTCAGCTTGGATGGTGGTCCTCTCCCTCATAGATGTATCATTTCCTTTCATTTGTAGGGTTCTGGATTGGGCTTGGATTTGTCCCTCATGTAACATGTGTCCCTAAAGTCTTTGACTGTAAGGAAATTATCTCTTGATGCACCTAGATATATATTTCAAGACAAATAATTATTCAATTATGGGACCACTCTCTTGTTCTCTGGATATACAATTAACATCTTAGGGGGTGAAGACTAGAACTCCCAGTGTTGCAAGGAATATCCCTACTACTCATCTCCTTCCACCCAAAATGAAGTAATTTGGAACTATGGAATTGCTCATGCAACCTATGTCCCTGAAGTCTTTTCCTTTAAGGAGGGGGTCTCTTGGTCCCCTTCCACCCAGAATGAAGAAATTTGGACCATTCAAATTTCTCGTGTAGTTTGTGTCCCTGAAGTCTTTGACTATAAGGAGGTGGTATCTTGGTGTTTCCTCACTTTCAGTTTCAGGCTCTTCTTCTTTCCCTACATCATTTTTTCTCTTCTTCCTCATGGGAAGCTTGTGGGAACTATCAATCTTACCCTGAGGAGGGTTCTTATCTCCTCCTGCATTTGAAGAATTTTGGGTTTCTTTCTTACTGAGGTGGGTTGTTGGAGTGATGCTGTGAGATGTTGTACTCTTGGTAGTGGTGGTCGCAAATTGGAAACTCTTATGACCGAGGCCTTTTCCCTATTATTTGTACAATTCAATGGTGTTTTGCAATGTCTCTAGGTCGCCATCTTCAGGAGCAGGCGTGTTGTAGACTTGTTTCAAGCCAAAGAATTATTCAAAGTTGTGGAACCACTCTCTTGTTTTTTTTCACCTCAGGTATTCTGCAAAATATTGAGATTGCGACAACCAACATTAACCTTTTGAGGAGGAGACTGCAAGGAGTTCCTAAAAAATCATGGTAATCAGTTTTGTATGCATGTTCAAGAGCTTGTTGATGGCTCCTGCATGTTGTCGCACCAGTGGAACAACAAAAAATTGTATGCATGTTTCATTTTTTTTTGTAACTCCTGTACCTGTATTTATGACAAATATGTTCAATGCTTCGGTGAAAAGAACTCAGTCTAATGTCTATGGATTAATATATACTTCCCACTATTTATTTATAGATTTACTATTAAAAAAAATTCCTTGGAATCTCGGTTGGTGTTTCTTTGTTGGATTTAACACCTCTTCTTGTTTTCATGGTTCGATCATCTCATAATTCTTTAATATTGTATTGGTTCAAGTAATTTGATATAATATGGAGCATTGAACAATTATATGACAATGCATTGTGTCAATCCCATGAGGCTTCTATGCAAACATAAATAAATTTTAGATAGTTTCAAACCAACATTCAATTCTATTTGTAATGCAGATAGAACATAGAAACACTAATTCACGATGCGGGAGTTGGGGCCCTACCCAAGAAGTTTCGTTTTCATCTCAACCTTGTTGAGCAAAAAATCTCTTATTTCCCTTTCGCTTCCTTCATTCCTTTACTCCAAAAGGAAACATTTTATTGGTTGTTCATCCCCTGGCCTCTATTTGAG
>JZKD02S0756544.1:980234-990953 GCA_000966675.3 Picea glauca | reverse complement strand
TATATAAGAGTCTTATTTATAATAAAAAAAATGTTTAGAAAAACATTATTATACCGTAAATATTGTCATTAATGAGTAAAATCCTCGAGGAGACAGTCACACTGACTATCCCTACACAAGTTGTCCAAAAACATGTAGAAAATATCTTTCCAGGTAATCAGATATTTATTACAAATTTCAATATATTAACGAAAAGAAGTCTGATTGACCGTTTCCCTATTCCATACTTAGACACCTTTTCTATTATGGGTTCTAAGACAGGTGGGCTCAATATTGTGCTTCCATTGTTCCACGACCTGCAAACAACACCCATAATTCTGTGATATACATGCAGAAAATATGTTTCGAGGTAATGGGATATCTATTACAAATTTTAATATATTAGCGAAAATGAGTCCGACGGATCGTTTCCCTATTCCATACTTAGCCACTTTTTCAAATGCGGGTTCCCATACAGGCAGGCAAAATATTTCACTTCCATTGTTCCGCGACCTGCAAACAACACTTGAAATTATTCGATATACAAACTGACCGCTGGACTGCCCCATCATGCCCTCTTTCGTTTTACGCATTTTGCACTAAAAAATTTTGAGACATACAATTTGACCGTCGGGCCCTCACCTCTCCTAAGTATCTCTTGTAACCCTATTTTGAATACCGTTCGATCGATTTTCATACTTGGCGATTCCTTACTTTCTCTTCCCCATCCCCACCACCTTCACACTTGTTTATAATAAAAAATTGTTTATAAAAAAATTATTATTATATATATATATATTATAAATGCATAAAATTTGACCGTCTAGCCCTCACCTCTCCTGAGTATCCCTTGTAAACCTACTTTGAAGCCCATCCAACTACTTTTCATACTTATATATATATATATATAAAAGAGTCCTATTTATAATAAAAAAATTGTTTATAAGAAAATTATTATATATGTGTGTGTGTGTGTGTAAAAAAAAGGTCTTATTTCTAAATATGCAATTAGTAAGCTTTAATTTTAACAAATCATCATGCAGGAACCATAAATATTGTCATTAATGAGTGAAACATCTCGAGGAGATCTCCCATTAATACACATTAAACCAAGATTTGCAGAGGGTTATATTATCCCTTCCAAGTGTTAATTTCAAACATCATGGAATGTCTTTCGCGCGTCGTCGTGTTGGTGGGTTCATGAAACCTCCAATCCTTAATTTCTCTTCACCGTACCCTCCACCTTCACACTTCTAAGTATTCAATTACTAAGCTTTAATGCTAACAACTCATCATGCAGCACCCGTAGTGATTATCATGAATGAGCGAAAGCCTCAAGGAGATCTCCCATTCACATGCATTGGACCAACATTTGTGGAGGGTTATATTATCCCCTCCAAATTTCCATTTGAAGCATAGTATATATAAAACAAACATTCTCGAAAACATATGGCACCAACTCGACAACATTTATGTGGAGATACAATGAACATTTTCGGGAAAGAGGACCAAAACTTCCAGTGGTCCAAGGCATACTCTTACTACTCATCCCCTTCTGCCCAGAATGAAGTAATTTGGACCTCTGGAATTGCTCATACAGGTTGTGTCTGTAACATCCCCAAAAATAAATTAATTTTTAATTTGCAATTTCTTAGGAGATTTATTCTGTTTTTGGTAAATTCGAAATTGGAAAATTTTTGCCATTTATGGCAATTCTCAATTTCGAATTTGGTTAATTGTAATTAATGATTATGATTGTTGGGTATAGATCTTATTTGACCTAACTAAATACTTGACTGTGACACTTGTATGAAACATAATATTTTATAATTATTGCAGGAGGACGAATGGAGCAACCATGTTGAAATCAGCTAATCATGACTCCATGAGTGGGGAACATGTTGGAACTACCTCAGGGCTGATTGTTACAAGTGGAAAATCAGGACTTTGTCCATTAGCAGCCCCTAAAAATCATGGATTTGGAAAGCTGCAAAAATTCCCAAGGGAGGGAAAAGACCTAGGAAAAAATAATTTTGGATATATAGCATATGTGAGGAGGCAGGACGCTACCTAGTATGTTGGGGAAAAATATTACTGATTGCTTGTTGTTATGGACACTACTTTTTGAGTGTGAGGCAAGGAGAAGGTTTCTGAAGTTGAATGAAATTGCTCAGGTGGAGTTCCGAGTTATCCCTCATGGATTCATGGTCAAGCTAGGGGGTGAACAGGACAAGCGATTTGGTTGCCCTGTTGTACAGTTGGGAGGAGTGTGGTTGTTCCCTTTGTCTTCCCACGAACTAGTTTAGATATGTTGAACTACTCCTTCTCTGTTTGAACGATTATATATACTGATGTAATGTATATGTTAATTCTACATCAAATTATTTTTGTGGATGAAACCTGTTCGAATTTTGTTAAACTTAAAACTGACAGAATGGATTAAACAAAGTCTGAGCGAATCATTTATGTTGATTTAATTACGGAATGAATGCTATTGTTGTTATTTGGTATATTAACTGAAAGATACATCTGTCTAAAGATTTGGAAGAGTCCATGCTATAGATTATAACACCGTTGTAATATGATAAACTACAGGATCACAACATGATTATCTGTTATAGGAACAACACTTTTATTATAATGAATGGACTGATAAAATGATTGAGGATATTCATCTGTGGTAGGAATAAGAATGGAAATAACAATAGCATTACAAGCCACTGTGTATTAAACATGACAAGAACAAAGTTATTGTATATAAAAAGTAATAAATTAATCAAGAAGATATAAATACGAATTTCTAAGAGTTTCTACCTGTCATAAGATCATATGTTGTTAGAGCATTGAATTTTTTCTTTCAAACTGTATAGACTAAAAGGCCCAAATTGGAACGAACAACTACTATAATAAGGGATTCACGAAATATTAAGAAACTATATGAATGTATTTATGAATACATACATGCATTGTCCATTCGGCAGTCATTACAGTATATGGCATAGAAATGGCTGTATACAATTATAAAGTCTGGTGCCTACATTAGGTAATTAATATGAAATTTTCTAACAGTTATACAGACCCACTGTACAATCAAAAGGATGGTTATATATATATATATATATATATAGTTTATATAGGTATACATATAAAGAAGACATTCCAGATATAAATTATAGAGTCATATCTTTAATCTTCGTTACATTGATAGAATCAAACCCGTCTTAATACCTAATTCTTTGATCAGCAGTAAATATAAGAATTTACACTTCCAATACTCTTTTTATTTTTCCTAGGATCTACGATGATAAAGGTTGAAAGTAAAGGTACAGGAATGGAAAAAACAAATAACACATTATTCACAATATCATTTAATTCCAAAATGTCGAAGAACAGATTCCAATATGTCAAGAAATTTCAAATCATATTTCCATTCCAATAATGTTCGGGTCAGGACATAGTAAGAATCTAGCTAATTCCTTTTGTCCAATCATACAGTTTTAAGGTCGACTCTTTTATTGACCTCGAATACAAGTAACAAAGGTAAAAACCAGCGTAAACACGAACAATCTCTACCACAGAGTTAACTCTTTAGTCGAATCTTTCTACCCTGGGTCGCCTAAGACTTCTTGGAAAAGATAAGATGGAACCCGAATACCTCTTAAGAAGATGATAGAGGTTGTATTCCATGTTTTCGCGTGGTCGAAACCCCTACAGAGAGTTTGGTAAAAACCATTATAACTTATTCAATAGAGATAAGATGATTAAATTTGGAAAACGAATAATAATAGGAAAGGAATGGCCAAAGTAATACTTAACTTTAATGGAGAGATTTGATACCCTTCATCATTGTGCCAAGCTATGTACCTTCCAGAACGAGAGGGGAAGAGGAGTCCAAGATTCCTTGATGGGTACCCTTGCAAATCAAAGGGTCCCATCATTAGTGATAAGCATCAGTAAATAAACAAAGAAAAACATTACAAGGAATAATAAATGAATGGTGATCACAAAGAGATACATAAGTCTCATGGAAAACATAAACCCAATGTTAAATTCTAAATATAAGTATAAATATTTGGATGCCTCAGGTCAACAAACATCACCAATAATCTGTCTAATACCATCTGTGAATTAGTTTAGTTAAGGTAAAGAGAATAGATGATCAACACTGTGTCGAACAACACCAAACACGTATGACCTTTGTAATACGTTTAGTTTATAAGTAAATGGGCACAAAAAGAATGAATATCGATTGTTGTTAGTATACGACACATGGTACAAAACTTTTGATTTAGGGTTAAGCTAATTATTAATTCCGTTATCTCAAAGACCCCCTTTTAATCATTTCAGAGTTAAGAAAAAACTAGTTACAGTCAAGGGAGGAAACTCAAAGTTGGGAGAGAAACGTGAGATAACGACCTTCTATATGGATGAAAGCCCTGATGTTCACTTAAGAAAGGAGAAACCTGGATATAAAACTTCGTTACACACAGTCAACTAGGAGACTAGACGATGAATGAGGCCAGGCCAAGTAACAAGGTCTCTAAGAGTTCAATTCAAATAACATATGTTCTGGAGACATAATTATAGAAGACACAGTAACCAGTTCTCTCCACAGGAGGTAATGGCTTGGTATAGAAAAACTAGTACAGAAAAAAGGGGAAACTACGGAAACCTTAAGTGTTGCTAGGGTAACGCCGACACCATATTACTATAGTAAACCATGAAATAAAATCAAGAATGTTACCGAGGAATTGACCAAAGGACTAGAGTACACGAGAATCTTCTTAATGATACAGAAAACTCAGATGCAAAAATGAAAGAACATTCAAAGGTCAAATTACCTCGCATAAGGTTGCCCATCTGGAAGTTCCTTCCAAATTCTCTTCCACCAAGAACAAAGACCAAACCACGAACTCATGACCACAATGCCAATATGAATACCAAACAGGGAGAGTATATAATGTCTCGCACTTTATTCACAGAGCCAAGGCGGGAATGAAAATGATAACGTTGGTAACCCCCTTCGAATGGAGTAATGGGGATGCGTGGTAACCGTACCTGAGCCATGTGAATATGGTAAGCTGTCAAAAATACAATGGGCACATAAGCCGAGTAATGAACCGAATGAACTTACCACAGGACATATTAAATGTTGCAGACAGTCTATTTAAGACAAGATAGCATCAATCTTTTTAGTTTTCTCAGTATATTAATGGTGAAGTACGTTGGCGGTCTAATTTAGGGTTACAACTTCACCCCTTCTATTTTTGGTTATATGTCGAACTTAACTATCGATGCACTAACCCTTGCTCGAATTATATAGCATGAATTTCATTAATCAACGATGAAGGTTTAGTGGTGTCAACGTAACTATAGCCACTCTGAGTTTAGCCTCTACACGCATTGGTGTCTTTACTAAATTCAACTATGCAAAATAGTGATCGATGCATGCCTAGAAAGATACCTTGTTTTAAGGGTATTTTAATTCATGTTTAACATATCCTTAGTAGACCCTATGGTTGTACATAGGAATGGAAGTTGGAAGGATTTTACATATATGGCTATTATACAAATATGATAGTAGTTCTAGGTGGTTACACATCTATATTATATAAGTGGGATGTAAACCTCAAACGAAGAAGATGGTTAGTCTTAAGTTTTGGTGAAATCAAAATATCTTTAGTTATATACTTATACTCACATTTATCTCAATCTTCAACGAGAAGAGGTGAGAATATGTTAAATAAAATATGATAGGAAAAGTAAAAAGGGCAATAGGACTTCTCTATAGTATAGTTAATGAATGTCTGAAAGTTTTGGAGACCAAAGGTCAACTCGAAGTATCCTAATTAATTTTTTTTTTATGTAAATTTTTGGGTACATTGCATATGGTATCAGAGCAAAGGTTACAACACTTGGACCTTGAACAGGGCCACATTATTTACTTAGCACATATTTTTGTTTATGTAAAACTAATAAACTTTTATTGTTACAAACAGAAAACCCTTTTATGTTTTGTGTTAATCATGGCAGCCCAGGATGATGCAGAAATCAGGATTGATGGGAACACTGAACAAAGACCTCTTGAATACCCAAGACAGAATAGTGACAAAAGCTCACCTACTGAAGTTCTGGAAACGATGAGTAATCTCATTGCTGAGCTACAAGTTTTCAAAGAAGACAATGATAAATTGAAAAAGGCACAGCAAGAACATAAGGAAATAAATGAAGTCTTGTTGTGAAGTATAGTGACAAAGAAATACCCAAAGGATGACAACCAAGAAGAAGAGGTCAGTAAAAGGGCCTCCAAGAATTCTGGCCCTGAATAAGAAAGAGGGGATAACTCATCTGAAGGTACACCTTCAACTGAAGATAAAACAAAAATAGATAGAAAAAGAAAATAGGTCGACCACCTTGAAGAATAATTTAAGAAAATTAAACCAACTACCTTTGATGGGGAATCAAGAACAGGGGAGGAATCTGAGGCATGGTTATTAGACATCAAAAAATATTTTTAGATATACAACTATTCCAACAATATGAAGGTCATAATGGCCATTTACAATCTGAAAGGAAAAGCCAACATTTGGTGGCAAGATCTGAAATTGGCCAAGGGCCTAAAGGAGAAACATATGGAATGGTTTGAATTTAAGAAATACTATAAGAAACAACACCTATATAAAAGATACTATGAAAGAAAAACAAAATAATTTTATGACTTATGACTTGGTCAAATGTCTATGGAAGATCTAATAAATAAATTCCTGGAATTACTAAGGTTTGTGCCTTATATCCGGGAGCATAAAGTGAAAATCCAGCGATTCTTAAGTTGTTTACCATAGTCCTACAAGGACATAATCGAATTTGATAATCCCAAGTCCCTGAGTGAAGTATTTAGAAAATCCCGAATGTGTTATGACCAATACAATCAGTGGACAAAATTTCCCAAAGTTTGGAAGGATAAGAAGCAAGACCGAATGAACCAGTGAAAGAAGGGATACCAGCCAACCCCTTATCGGAATGCAGCAAAAATATTTCCATGGAAATATTTTCACTCCAACCATCCAATCACACAAGGAGGCAGTAAACCGGTAAATCTGGGAACAAATAAGTTTAAGGACAACCCCCGGGAACCATTAAAATGCTGGGAATGTGGAGAACCTCATCTAAGGAGGAACTGTCCATGTTTTAATTCAAAAAACATAACTGTTGTTCATAATTTGCAGGAAGCCTCGACGGTGGGTGATGTGGGCAGAAGCTTGCATCGAATAAATGCAGTCGTAGATGGTCGGCAAGCTGACCACCAGTCCTTTGTGGTGGAAATTGAAGGTAAAGTCAATAACACTCGAATTTCTGTTTTAATTGATCCTCGAGCTACGTTAAGTTATATCACTCCTGGTGTGGTAGAGTCAAGTAACCTTAAGAAAATGAAACACGCAAAATCATGGCTGGTACAACTAGTAATAGGAACTAAAAGGAAAGTGGTTGACTTTATTTCTGATTATGAGTTCAGTTTAGATGGTCAAAACATAAGAACAAATCTAAACATTTTACCACAAGGATATTATGATGTGATTATTGGAATGGATTGGTTAGAAAAGCACAAAGGAGTACTAGATTTTTATGCAAAGACACTTAAGTATAAAGATGAAAATGACACTACTAGGACAGCCCAAGGTATACCAAAAGCAATATTAGTTAGACAAGTTTCATCAATGAAATTCAAGAAATGCATGAGAAAGTGTTGTCAAGTTTACACCATCCAAGTAACAAACCTATTAGAAAAATAAGATAAACCCAACTTGGAAAACTTTGTGGTTCTATGTGAATTCAAAGACGTGTTTGTTGATGAAATACTTGAATTACCCCCGATAAGGGAAATAAACTTTTCTATAGACCTGCTACCTAGTTCATCCCCTTTCTTTAAAGCACCTTACCGAATGAGTTTGTCGGAATTGACAGAATTAAAAATTTATCTACAAGAATTGTTGGACAAAGAGTATATTAGACCGAGTGTTTCACCATGGGGAGCACCAATCCTCTTTGTGAAAAAGAAAGACGGTACTCTAAGACTATGCATCGATTATAGACAATTGAACAAAATGACTATTAAGAACAAGTACCCCTTACCTAGGGTAAATGATCTGTTCGATCAAGTAGGTGGGGCCAATATCTTTTCGAAGTTGGATCTACGATCCAGTTATCACCAAGTTAAGATAAAAGATGAGGACATAAGCAAAACAACTTTTCGAACAAGAGATGGACATTACGAATTTGTAGTTATACCTTTTGAACTCACTAACGTGCCAGCCACATTTATGCATTTAATGAACAGTATTTTCTGTCAGTATTTTGACAAATTTGTATTGGTATTTATTGACAACATTCTGGTATATTCTAAAATAGAGGAAGAACATGAAGAACACTTAAGAATAGTTCTACAAAATTTAATGAAACACAAAATGTATGCTAAATTTGATAAGTGTGATTTTTATTAGAGGAAGATACAGTACCTAGGACATGTAATATTTGCAGATGGAACTGCAGTCAATCCTGAGAAAATAAGGGCCATTATGGAATCACTAGTACCAAAGGATGTAGCAGATATTTGGTCATTCATGGTGATCCAAAAAAGATCTTTTAATGACTGTGGTTGAGTGTTTAATTGCATGTGTTAATTAACCCTTTGAGAAGCTTAATGAAAGAATGAGGAAATAAGAGGAATTATTACAGCCATATACATATATGCAGATCTGAAATGAAGTAATAAACAACAAACCATAACAAGAGAATTGATAACGGAGTTCGGCACAAAATTGCCTACGTCTCCGGGCCTTTGTCTCTATGGTGGAGGCTTCTTTATTTCTGTTCAAAGCTCATAAAGTACATCACAGCAGTGCCATTAGGCTACAAGACTGATTTGGTCATGTTCTTCCCGATCTCTAGAACCCAACAGAAGAAATGGCATGAAAAACGGATGACCGGAGCTCCCAGAAATGGCCCGCAAGCGTCTGCTCCTCAATGGCTTCCCTACATAAAAATGGCTTTGGCTTGGCTTACCTTCAGCAAAAATCTTCTCTAACTGTCCTCCATGGCCTCAAACAGGCCTAGTTTTTATAGATTTGAAGTTGGTTATCCATCCCCAACTTCCTCCCAAAACCTAGCCTCCAAAAATGCCCAATATCTCCCAAAAATGACCAAAATCCACTATTAACAGGCTAAAATCAATTAAAAATCCCAAAAACTATATAAATTAACCCACTTTAGATTTAATATGGGCATAAGCCCCCCAAACTGAGTGCGCGCCCCCTATTCTCGGTCATATGCAACTAAATTTAGCTAAGGGCTAGCCCAAAGGGCTAAGCGCTGGCCCATTCTTGTTCTAGCTCCTGGTTTTTGGGGCTCTGCATAGATCCTCGACCTAAAATAGCCCAAGCCCTGAGGGATAGGCCCCTTGATTCATGTGTTGTGGTTACATGGTGGTGCGGGGTCCAAGGGCTGGCCCCTATCCAATAATCCGCGGATATGGTTCCCGTGCCCTCGGGTTTATGTGGGTTACAAGACCACGAGCTAGGGCTTAGCCCCATCCCCCTCCTTTTTGCGCCCTACCATATATCAAACTTTAAATAAATTAAATTACATTTGATTAAACAAGTGATATGTGGGCGTATTGGTTAACGGACCTTTCCCAAGTCGTTTCTCCTCCGTGGGTCACGAGTTCGAAACTTGGGGATATCATGACAATTTTTGTATGTGCCATTGGGCCAACCACAGGGCGCTAAGTGGCACCTCCCCTTTTGATGAACCAATGCCACTTGTCAACCATTGACTGTTCTAGTTGCCTGCCACATGTCTACCCTATCAACAAACCTGCCTAGTCACCACCTGCCACGTGTCTATTGATGTCCTGCTAGTGCCATGTCACCTGCCACATCAGTTGTACAACAAATTGTGTCTCTACCACATGTCCTCTCCAGAAGCTTCCATGTCATCTCCTACACAGTCAGCATGCTGATGTCATGCTGACATCAGCATTGACTTTTTGACCAGTTGACCTTTGACTTTTTACCTGTTTGGGTTTTCGATCAGAATGCAATAACTTTCGCATACGGAGCCCGTTTTAGGAAGTAAATATATGGACAGAATTAGGAAGATGAGACAGATGCAATGGAATTGGTTTCGTCTGATTCTAGATCCAATTCTAGATCACACCTCCCCACTAAAAGAAGTTTTGGTCCCCAAAAGGTTACTGACCAGTCAACAAGCTTGGGATAGGCCACCTGGCTTGTCCTCTGTCTCTGAACTTTGTCATGTGCACCTGTCTCATCAAGATCAACTGTAACACAATCGTGACAATTGACAGTATATTGTTAGCCATTTGAACCTTGTTACATCTTACTGAAGCCACTATCATCCATGTAGACAACATTACTAGTGATAGTATTAAAAAGACGACTGCAAATGAGATGATATACTTGAAATATTTGCACGACATGAGCTTATCTTGAAGCAACTTATGATTGATTTTCCATTCAACAATCATTTCTTGTTCTTGCTTAATATCGATTACTTCATTTGAAACAATTATTTGTTTGTTTCTTGCTTGCACTACCTTCTTTAATTGCTCCATTGTTTGAAGTGTTTTATTTGCCTTAACATGATGAGCATGAACCACATAATCTTGACCTGCTTTAGTTAATTGATATTGATTCTTTGTCCTGTAGAAGATTGCCTTACGAT
>JZKD02S0756544.1:941982-974063 GCA_000966675.3 Picea glauca | reverse complement strand
TAGATAGATAGTTTATATAGGTATACATATAAAGAAAACATTCCAGATATAAATTATAGATTCGTATCTTTAATCTTTGTTACATTGATAGAATTAGACCCGTCTTAATACCTAATGCTTTGATCAACAGTAAATACGAGAATTTACAATTCCAACACTCTTTTTATTTTGCCTAGGATCTATGATGATAAAGGTTGAAAGTAAAGCTACAGGAATGGAATACAAAAATAACACATTATTCACAATATCATTTAATTCCATAATGTCGAAGAATAGATTCCAGTATGTCAAGAAAAGTCAAATCATATTTCCATTCCAATAATGTTTGAGTGAGGACATAGTAAGAATCCGACTAAATCCTTTTTGCCAATCATACAGTTTTGAAGATGACTATTTTATTGATCGTGAATACAAGTAACAAAGGTAAAAACCAGTGTAAAAATGAACAATCTCTACCATAGAGTTAACTCTTTAATCAAATCTTTCTACCTTGTGTCACCTAAGCCTTCTTGGAAAAGATAAGATTGAACCTAAATACCTATTAAGAGGATGACATAGGTTGTCTTCCATGTTTTCGCGTGGCCGAAACCCCTGCACAGAGTACAATAAAAACCATTATAACTTATTCAACAGAGATAAGATGATTAAATTTGGAAAACGAATAATAATAGGAAATGAATGGATGAAGTAATACTTAACTTTAATGGAGGGATTCAATACCCTTCGTGATTGCACCAAGCTATGTACCTTCCAGTCCGAGATGGGAAGAGGAGCCCAATATTTCATGACGGGTACCCTCACAAATCAAAGGGGCCCATCATTAGTGATAAGCGTCAGTAAATAAACAAAGAAAAACATTACAGGGAACAATACATGAATGAGGATCACAAAGAGATACATAAGTCGCATGGAAAACATAAACCCAATTTTAAATTCCAAATATAAGTATAAATATTTGGATGCCTTAGGTCAAAAAACATCACCAATAATCTGTCTAATACCATCTGTGAATTAGTTTAGTTAGGGAAAAGAGAATACAAGATCAACACCGTGTCGAACAACACCAGATGCATATGACCTTTGTAATACATTCAGATGATAAGTAAATGGGCAAAAAAAGAATGAATCCCGATTGTTCTTATTATATGACGCAATGTACAAAACTTTTGATTTAGGGTTAAGCCGACTATTAATTTTGTTAGCTCGAAGACCCCCTTTTAATCATTTCAGAATTAAGAAAATCTTGGTTATAGTCAAGGGAGGAAACTCGAATTTGGGAGAGAAACATCAGATAACAACCTTCTATACGACCGAAAGGCCTTATGTTCACTTAAGAAAGGAAAAACCCGAATATAAAACTTTGTTACACATAGTCAACTAGGAGACTAGATGATGAATGAGGCCAGGCCAAGTAACAAGGTATCTGAGAGTTCAATTCAAATAGCATATGTTCCAGAGACATAATTATATAAGACACAGTAACAATTTCTCTCCACATGAGGTAATGGCTTGGTATATAAAAACTAGTACAGAGAAAAGGGGAAACTGCGGAAACCCAAAGCATTGCTAGGGTAACATCGACACCATATTACTATAGTAAACCAGGAAATAAAACCAAGAATGTTACCGAGGAATTGACTGAAGGACTGGAGTACACGGGACTCTTCTTAATGATACAAAAAACTCAGATGCAAAAATTAAAGAACAGTTGAAGGTTGACTTACCTCGCATAAGGTTGTCCATCTGGAAGTTCCTTCCAAATTCTCTTCCACCCAGAACAAAGACCAAAACATGAAATCATGACCACGATGCCTATATGAATACCAAACAAGGAGAGTCTGTAACATCTCACACTTTCTTCGCAGAGCCAAGGTGGGACTGAAAATGATAATTCTCGGAACCCCCTTCGAATGGAGTAATGGGGATGGGTGGTAACCATACCTAAGCCATGTGAATATGGTAAGTTGTCAAAAATACAATGGGCACATAAGTTGAGTACTGAAAAGAATGAACATACCCCAAGACATCTTAAATGTCACAAACAGGCTATTTAAGATGAGATAGCATCGATCTCTGCATTTTTCTTAGTATATTAATGGTGAAGTACGTTGGCGGTCTAATTTAGGGTTACAACTTCACCCCTTCTATTTCTGGTTATATGTTGAACTTAATTGTCGATGCACTAACCCTTGCATGAATTAGAAAACATGAATTTCATTAATCAATGAGGAATGTTTAGTGGCATCAATGTAACTATAGCCACTCTGAGTTTAGCCTCTACGCGCATTGGTGTCTTTACTAAATTCAACTATGATAAATAGTGACAGATGCATGCTTAGAACAATACCTTGTTTTAAGGGAATTTTAATTCATGTTTAACATTTCCTTAGTAGACCCTATGGTTGTACATAGGAATGGAAGTCAGAAGGCTTTTACATATATAGCTATTATACGAATATGATAGTAGTTCTAGGTGGTTACACATCTATATTATATAAGTGGGATGTAAACCTTAAACAAATATGATGGCTAGTATTAAGTTTTCATGAAATCAAAATATATTTAGTTATATACTTATACTCACATATAGCTCAATCCGCAACGAGAAGAGGTGAGAATACGTTAAAGAAAATATGATAGGAAAAGTAAAACGGGCAATAGGACTGCTCTATAGTATAGTTAATGAATGTCTGAAAGTTTTAGAGACAAAAGGTCAACTCGAAGTATCCTAATAGCAAGGCAATATAACTACTGCTTGCATTTAACTACTGGTTGCATTTATTCCATGAGAAGGGAAAAAAGTAGTTCATTTCTCTACCTTGGAAGGTTGGGGACTTCGTGTTGAGGAATGTCAACAAAATTGATGAATTCACAACCCATTTCAACAACTTGAACCTAAGATATGTTGAAAGGTTAAGAGGGTTCAACCCTAATGCAATTTTTTTAGAACATTTATTAGCAGTTGGATCCAACAATTCTTTTATCCAGACACGCTTTAGAGAAGACATATATAATGATGAAAACACTCTTGCTTCTGACATTGGTGATCTAGAGACATTACAAAGCACCATTGAATTGTACAAACAACATGGAAAAGGCTCGTTTGAGAAGAGTGTTCAATCCGAGGCTACCACTCCCAAGAGTACGACATCTCAGAGAATCGCTCCAATGACCCACCCGATTAAGAAAGAAACCTATAATTCTTCAAACGAAGGAGGAGATAAGAACCCTCCTCGTGCTAAAATTGATAGTTCTCACAAGCTTCGCATGAAGAAGAAGAGAAACATCTTTGTAGGGAAATCATAAGAGCCCAAAATTGAAACTGAAGACATGGAACTTGAGATTGATCTGGATAGCATATTCCACAATGTTTATTATCCCGAGGACACGATCCAACATAGTCCCCCAATGGAAATAGATAAGACCGAAATTTTTGACGAAGATGAATACTTAGTATTCTAGAACGTTGTTTTTTATAGCGAGTTTAAAAATTTAATTATTGAAAAGAGAGATGTAAGAAATAAGAAAGGGGAATCTTTTTTAGAGATTAACCTTCGGAACATGTGGCCGTCCCAAATCTCCCGACTTCACTGAGAAACCAAATGTGCTCTTCATGATTCCATTGGAGGCATTGAGGCCGAGAATGCCAAACTGAAGGACCGAGTCAAGGAATTGGAGGAAGATTTGATTCCTATGCCATTACTTGCCAATACTTTAGTAATTGTAATGATCCTCCTCGTTATGATGACAAACCTATTAGAACAAGTGCAATTTTTTTTATTTTTTTTAAAGTGTGTGCACACAGGTACAAAGGAAACAACACATTTGACTCTGTGTCGCCACCCGACGATGAACAAGACACAAACCATGACGAACAAAACAAGATGACCTAAGACGCAAAATAAGTAACTGAATGCATTTAACGACGATCTATTGACAAAAAGTAAGACTGACTACCGCTCCATCCTACCCTGCAATGGTTAGGACCTCCAGGACACATAAGCAACGCTCAAGCCCAGGTTCCCATTGATTTTAACCATTTAAGGTCTCAGGGCTGGCGACTGTTCTGAGCAGCATGGAGGTGTCTACATCCTTCCCCACACAAGCAGACCAAGCAATTAAAGATTACAACCAAGTACAACAATAATTTAACAAAGGACTACAATCTACACTAGTCTTAAGGCCATTCCATCGCGCAACTTTAGGTCATAATTCGTCATCAAGGTACCCTCTAAAAACATATTCAAGGAACCTTATTGTACAAGTCTGAACTTCAACTGGTTTAACATTTAACAAGATAATTAGTCATTAGTTATAACCATAAATATAATGAATAGTTATAATTGTCATTTAACGCAATAATTAACATTTAATCTTTAATGATGGATCAATAATTAACGAATTATCCTAAAATCATATGATGCAATCATTGTAAAATTTACATTAACATTCATTCAATGATCTAAATGTATAACTCGATAGACAAGGATTATGAACCAATAATTGTCTCAGCAACACGATGATCATAACTCCATAATTAGCGCAACATTCAAAATCTTTTATCGCAAGCACATAAGTAACATTAACATTAACTAAATGATCTAAATGTATAAATTGATAAAGTAGAATTACCATTATCATCTAAATGTATAAATGATCTAAATGTGTAAATGTATATAAAGTAACATTAACATTAACTTAAATGATGGCAATAGATTAAGAAGATCTTATGAAGTATTTTTATCTCCTTTGAAACAAATGTTACAAGAACCCAATACATTTAATTAAAAATATCTAGTTTCTTATGAAAAGGAACAATAGAACAAACTCATTTATATCAATAGAAAAACAAATGATAGAATTATACAACAACTATTTGATAATGCTTGTTCGCCAGTAATACGAGAACCATCAATTACATGTAACTCTGATTCACAACAATAATCCATTTATGCGAAAATATACCTCCCACACTCTGAAGCAACTCATATGATTACACCTTATTTACAAGCTAACTAGATTGTCTAGATCCAGATTCAACCACAAATTTACAATCAAGATATTAAAAGCCACTAGTCTAGCAAGTAAAATAAGCAACCCATATTTAACCCAAACCCTTCCATCTAGCCAATAATTGATAACAAGCAACCATTTGAACTAGAAGGCTACCATCAATAAACCAAGAAGCAACTAACTAGATAGAGAAGTTAATAACATGACACCTAAATTTAGATAACTGGCATTCAAAGTAAAGTAAAAACAAGGCGCAAGGATGGAAGTGGTAATTAGGCTTTTAGTGAAGGTAATTCCCAATGGTAACCATATGATCCTCAGGATCCTAGAATGTAGTCATGTAATTAATGCACATTGTAGTCACACAATCACTCTTTAGATGCAAAGTCTCTCAACAAACAATTATAAAAATTTGCAGAGTTTAGACATGGATATCCGTTGAGTGATTCACTATCTAATCAGGAATTAAAATTTATAAGGAGGTTGGAAAAGTGGAACTGTCAAGACTATATTCATCTGTAATCATAATTTAGACAAAAACAAAACAAGTGTAAATTAACTGTCAGGCCACGAGTGCCTTCAGTTGTCTGCTGCAAAAAAAAGGCTGGTGTAAGATGTCCCTACCAGGAAATAATTTTCGCAGTTTTTACTCAGAGGGTTCCACTGCCAGAGAATCGAAAATCTAAAATTGTTGTGGTCCAGATCCTGTGCCTAAACTAACGTTGTCCCTCACGCACACCATGCTGATAAATGAATAGACTACCTATCCATTATTTAGAGGCGGCGACCCGAAAACGGAAGTGTTGTCTAACTCCTAAGGTAATACGCTGGCAAATTCCATAATGAATGGCTATCAGCCATGGATTGTCGCACGTGGCAGGAAATCAGGTAAACGCGGCCACCAGGGCATTGGAGATCGCTCGGTCAACATTAAACGCAGGGTAAGGATGGTAATGCTTGGCAAAACAGAGATGAAACTGCCCCCAAAAAAATTGGAATAAATAAGGAAATTGCCGATTCATAGTCTAAGGTAAATGGGATCAATACGTGGGTTATCCAATTGTAAAATGAAAGAGGTGGTTGTCGCAGGGTAAGCATTTGTTTGATAAATAAAGCCTGGGTTATCATGCTGAATTTTTTGCAAGAGATGAAGGGAGAATGATTGAACAGAATTAGAGCCTTCCGATCCACATGACAACCAGACAGTCAATGTGGATAGTTTCCTACAACATACATGCCTAAATTCAAATTCCAATCTATGAAAACTCACCGGGAAGGCATGAAATGTTACAAGAGTTAAGGTTTCCAAGAGTCAAAGCTGAAGATTAATCGACCACTAGGAAATTTTTAAACTAGGAAAGCTCACGCGGAACCAGTGAAGAAATCCACTCGCTCTTGGTTCCACTCGGACACTTACGTCATAATTCTAGAATCAGTTAAAGGGATTACTAATTTACACAGTTGTTTACCCCTTTTGGGTGATCCAAACATAGAGCTAGGTTAACAGCCAACCGCATTTTCTATGCTGAAGATACAACCTACAAGTTTATTAATATAAAACCATATTTTCTTTACCAACCCTACCGAATTACCACATCATCGATACCATGTAAATAGTTTTACTTCTTTTACCACTACTACCAGCGTAGAGGGAAGGATTTTACCACCGATACATGATGACAACGCAAAATATAAAACAAGTCAACACAAGAAGCAACCGTAGATAGAGGTTTACACTTATCACATCTCGGGAATATAAAGCCACAAAGGGTATCGTAGAAGCATAAGATCCCAACCAAGGAACACTAAAACCCCAACTAGAAGGTTGACCACAAAATATTTAGGCAAACAATGAATGGGCAAGGGCTCAAGACCGAATTCTTCCATTTAAAACCAACATACAGATAAAGCATAAGTTACCAATGCATTCTACTCTACAAAATAATGAGCGTACCTTTGCCTTATCACCCACCTCGTATGATGTCCACACGCTCCCTGCTGCTCCCTGCCGCTCCCACTTGCCGACCATCGAGACCTCATCGGTACCTCCCAGCCAATCGCTAGGGGTATGCTGCTTCCCCCTTAGCCCCCCGAGCTGCAAAGGGGCCATACACTATCCAGATGGTACGTCTAGCTCCCAGCTCTCCTCACAAGGCCAACCGAGCTGGGAAATCCCAACTCCCCACAAGTAATCAGTCAAGTCACAATTCCGACAGCGTAATTTTATGCTAATAGTCGATCACCTTCTTCCTTCTCCTCCCTCTCTTTTATAGAGTTTTATAACTTCCCATTTTCCCCAAATTTCATTTACTTTAAGTTTCAATAAAATCTTCTAAAAATTTCTCTTTCGTACAAGTGTCATTCATCCCCCACATTTCTCCATTAACTATTTTCTTTAATTTATTAAATTGTCTTATTTCCCTCACCCACCTAGAGTTACTCCTATTTTTACTCCTAGGTGTCCCTAGATTCCCTTACAAGTTTTAAATACTTTCCCTAAAATGATGTTGCTAATTTGGTTCAATTTAGAAGGTTCTTTATTACAGATTCATTACTAAGTTGACCTCGCTTTTTACCATAAGTTCCTTTCTTTCCCTTATTATGTTTCCTCTATTCCTTAGTTTCCTAATTTTTATTATTCCCTTCTTTCCCCTTTTTATTAGAGCCAAAAATGGCAGTTGCGCAAATTAACTTCTTTTCCTTTTTATTAAGGATTTAATATCTTTTACACTTTCACAAGTTAAGCAATTAAATTTTTCTTTACAATTTTAAATCCACTGATTTGAATTAAATTCTTACTCTCTTCATTTTACCGCAAAATTTTTATGAAGACTAAAGCTATTGCTTAAGTGGTTTTTAGTTTAATTTCTATTTTTATTTTTTTATAGGGTATTTTTCTTAAGGTTAGACAAAATTTTACCCCTAGAGATGTTTTAGACTTAGAACTTAGATTTTTAACTAGGCGACGTTTATTTAGGGAAGTTGTTTTTTTTAATTTCTTAATGTGTTGTCAGTCTTAGGGCCATCTAGGTTTGTCCCTTCATCATCATCAATGCGACGTGCCCTTCAGAACGCACTACATGCTCCAAAGGTGCCACTCGCCTCTAGTGTTTCTTTTGCGCGACGTGCCCTTCAGGATGCACCACATGCTCCAAGGGTGCCACTTGCCTCTTATGTTTCTTTTGCACGACGTGCCCTTCAGGATGCACCACATGCTCCAAGGGTGCTACTCGCCACTTGATTGATTGGTAGACATCAATAACCCCTGGAGTCAACACTCCTCCAGGTGAACTTGTGGGATACTAAGAGCTTCTAAGGAATAATGCCCCCGCCTTATTGCTCACCCCTTAGAGTCATCCTGAGAGACTGTCGCAGTCTTCCCTCACGGCATCATGGATACTCTTGAACTAGGTAATAATTAACCTAAAGTTCGAGCCACGGTGGGAGTGCTAGTAGGCTGTGGCAGGGCTGTTGTCCACACCTCTCCCTCAACCTCTCTAGTAGTCGTGTGTGGCCCCTTTACTCCATATGTGAGTCTGTTCGACAAGCTATTGTCAGCCTGCATCATCAATAATCATGTCAGAAAATGTCCACATCATATCATCAAATCAAATGTAATATCACAGTAATTAAATCAACCCAAATAGCACACTCCCTAACTCAATTCGGAGTCCAAGGGGTTTCGTCGATGCTTCTGCATCCTCAAGGTCCAAAACCTTGCACACTTAGTAAGATCGAGTCAATAGCACCTGTCTATATCAAAGTAGTAAAACATCATGTCATCTACCATAATGCATCATAATCAAGGACAAAAGTTTTAATATCATAATAGTCCAGATCACTTGCGAGCAAGTGTCCTCAAAGAATAAGTTTTCTCAGTGTGCCAGAGTGGGATGTTACATACGCCCCATCTTGGTCTAAACTTCGTCCCAAAGTTTCATAGTATAAATGCCGAAATAAATGTATCATAGTATCATAAGTATATCTATCAAACAAAAACGGAAACTGCTGGCGCATATCATATCCATCCTCCCAGGTCACCGAGTGCAGACTATAATTGTCCCACTGGACCTTGACCTGATCTACCATTCGATGTCGTAACTGTCAAACGCGATGATCTAAGATGTGGAATGGCTCAGTTGTGAGTGCTCACTCGTCCAATACCTGCAAGGAACTCATGTCAATAACATCTGTAGGATCACTGATATAATGTCTCAAAACAGATACATGAAAAACATCCCGCATACGCCTCAAGGAATCAGGCAAGGCTAGTCGATATGCCGCGGGCCCCTTTCTCTCCACTATCACGAAAGGTCCCATGATCCTAGGAGAGATTTTATCTCCCTTTCCAAATTTGATTGAACTCTTATGCGGTCTAATTCGCAAGAAGACTCGATCGTCGACCTTGTAACTATGGTCGACTCGGTGCGCATCGGCATAAATATTCTGTCGATCCTGTGCTTCTTTAATCCTTTGTCTTATGGTTTGCATTTGCTCTTCCATTTCTTGGATCGCTTCTGGTCCCACCAGTACCCTATCCTCAAGCTGATCCCAGCTCAAGGCATCTGACATGGTTTCCCATAAAGAAACTTGAAAGGTGCCATCTTAATGGTGCTCTGGTAACTGTTGTTGTAAGCGAATTCCACTAGTGGCAAGAATTCCTCACAACACTTTTGTTGGTCCATCACATACATGCGCAACATGTATTCCAAGGTTTGGTTCGTTTGTTCTGTTTGCCCGTCAGTCTCCAGGTGATATGCAGTACTAAAGCTAAGTTAGGTTCCCAAGGCCTCTTGGAAACTCGTCCAAAATTGTCCAGTAAACACCGATCCTCGATCAAATATAATCCTCTTAGGCATGCCATGCAGCCTCACAATCTCACTGATGAAAACTCTAGCAATGTCAGGTGCCTGATACGTCATACGCACCGAAATAAAGTGAGCACTCTTCGTCAGAGTTTCTACTACTACGAAAATCGAGTCATGTCTCCTTGTTGTCAGTGGCAATCCAACAATAAAATCCATCGAAATAACCTACCATTTCAATTCTGGAATGGCATGTGGTTGTAGTAATCCTGCTGGGTGTCTATGTTCAGCCTTTAACTGTTGACACTCTAGACACCTGGCCACATAGTTAACTATGTCGGACTTCATTCCCCTCTAGAAGAATAAGGGTGTAAGATCTGCCCTCATCTTTGTGACTACCGGGTGAGCCATGTAAACTTCTCTATGAGCCTCGCTCAGGATCAACATCCTCAACTCGTGGTTTGGAGGTACATAAATCCAACCTTTAAACCTCAATAACCCATCGCTATCAAAATAAAATCCCTCATATCGTGGTACCATCATTGTGTTTTTTCCGATAAAACCCTCGACCTCTTTGTACCAGTCGTCGTCACACTGTAAAGTTAGAATATTTTCACATAGATTCGTCTGAAGAGGCAACACCGAAAAGATGCGTGGTTTCTGACTCAAAGCATCCGCCACTCGATTCATTGTTCCCTTTATGTAAGTAATCTCAAAGTCTTACTCGCTAAGCAATTCCAACCAATGTCGTTGTCACGCGTTCAGGTCGCTTTGCGTAAAAATGTGTTGTAGTCCACAATGATCGGTCTTTAGTTAAAATTTTCATCCAACAAGGTAGTGTCTCCAAACCTTCAAGGCATATACGATGGCTAATAACTCCAAATCGTGCGTCGCGTAGTTCTCCTCATGCCTTCTCAATTTCCTCAAAATGTAAGCAATCACTCGTCTGTCTTGCATCAAGACTCCACCTAAACCTTCCTTGGATGCGTCAGTGCATACCAAGAAGTCCGTGTCCATTTCAGGGACCTTTAGTATTGGCAATGTTGTCAACAACTCTTTAAGCCTCCAAAATGCTTCTGCACATTTCTCGGTCCAAACAAACTTCTTATTTTTCTTCTGCAATTCCGTGATCGGATTTGCTATCTTTGAAAATCCCTCGACAAACCGTCGATAGTATCCTGCTAAACCCATAAAGCTATGCACTTCTGTGACATTCGTCGGTGAAAACCATTCCATAATAGCCTCGACCTTGGCTGGATCCACGGCGATACCTTCGCCGGAGATGACATGCCCTAAGTAGTGAATCCTCGGTTGATAAAAAGAGCATTTGGACAATTTCCCATACAGTTTGTGCTCTCACAGACACTGTAGTACCAAGCGAAAGTGCTCGTCATGCTCCCATATCATACGAGAGTAAATCAAAATATCATCAATGAACACTTGACGAACTTGTCCAAGTACTCACGGAACACCCCGTTCATCAAACTCATAAATACTCCAAGGGCATTTGTTAGTCCAAACGGTAAAACTATAAACTCATAATGTCCAAATCTCGTTTTAAAAGTGGTCTTAGGGATGTCATCCTCCTTGATCCATAACTAGTGATACCCTGATTGAAAATCGATCTTGGAGAACACCGTTGCACCCTTCATTTGATCGAACCGATCATCAATTCTCGGCAAGAGATATTGATTCTTGATCGTGTCCTTGTTTAGTTGACGGTAGTCAATGCAAAGCTTCCACAATCTATCCTTCTTTCGTATGAAAATAACCGGTGCACCCCACTGTGACACACTAGGATGTATCAGTCCCAGGTCCAACAACTCCTTTAGTTGCATTTTCAACTCTTGTAACTCCGGGGTCGACATCCGATAAGGCATTCTTGCTATCGGTTCAGTCCCTAGTTTTAGGTCTATGGTAAAATCCAATTCTCTCTCCGGCGACATCCCAGGTAACTCCTCCGAAAATACATCCGCAAACTCTCTCACCACCGAAAGGTGTTCTAGAGCTTCCACTACTCCCTTCTCGTTTAACGCAAGGATCCCATAAAACTTGCACCCCTTGCGCATACTCTTTCGTAACTATAAGGAAGAGACAAACCTCAGGGAAACCCCTTGGTTCCATCCTACAATCACACGTCTCTGTCCCTCATCATCGATCAAGCTCAACCATTTTATCTTACAGTTGATTATCGCCTCATGCGATTCCAACCAATCCATACCAATTATGACATCATAAGATCCTAAGATCATGACATACAAGTTGGCCCTCGTGAAAAACTCTCCAAGGTTAAGGGCACAGGCCGTAATCTTTCCTCCAACCTTCTGTTTGTCTCCCGAGGCCATCTTTATGAAGTTAAACTCATCCTGTTTGATTGCCTTTACCTTAATCCTTTTTAGCGCTGCACCAGAAATGAAACTCTCGGTAGCACCGGGGTCTATCAAAATACTAAGGGTCTGGTCAACAATAGTACCTGTCATCTCGAGCATAGTCGATTGGTGCTCTGCCTGGCAGTTATTAATCGTTGCATGAATACGATGGGCCTTGCCCATATCTCCCACAGTAGTGGGTCCTGCTGATTCGGATGCTTTGGTCCTCTCCATAGGACAGTCGTGCTGGTAGTGTGGCTCCCCACACGTCCAACACCCCTTCTTCAGCCCAGTAGTCCTGGTACCTGAGGTAGAAGATAGCGACCCACTGGCCTAGAACCCTGGTCTGTTCTACTGAGCATGCCTAAACTATTGTTGCTATGGGCAATGCTGTTGTTGATGCTATGGTCCCCGATAAGGTGTCTGCTGCTGAGGCGGCGGTCACCGGGGTGTAGTGAAAGTGGATCCCCTCTGGAAGCCACGATAACCCGGCATATGTCTTGTTGGTGTCTGGTGCTATTGTGTTCCAGATGGAACCTGCCCTGCTAGTCTCGCTGGAGTCCTGGTCTGACCCCCACTGATAATCTCCTCCTCTACTATAAGGGCCTTCTAGACGACATCGTGCAAGGTTTGAGGCATCAAAATCCTAACCTTTGCAAGCAGGCTTCCGTTAAGGCCAAACACGAACCATTTGACTTTAAGTTTCTCTATGTTAAGGTGCGGAGCATACCAGAGCAGCTCCATAAAACATGCCTCGTACTCGGGCACCGTACGACCTCCTTGTCGTAAGGCGTTGAACTCATTGAGTTAACACTCAATGAATTCCTTAGAAAGGTACCTCTCATGGAACCGTTCCTCGAACAGTTCCCATGACACGTCTTCGATGGCCATGTTCAGCTGTGGTAGGAGTGTCTTCCACCATAGACGATCATTCCCCTTCAGTTGAAAGACCGCCATGTGGACCTTCGTGTTGGAGGTATAATCGTGAAGTGCGAAGCACATCGCCATGTTCTCCAACCATGCCTCGGTGGCTGCGCCATCCGGGGCACCAAAGAACTTGGGAAATTTTACCTTCTCGAGTTCACGGTGAATGCTACCATTAA
Organism: Picea glauca; assembly: GCA_000966675.3. Lineage (NCBI taxonomy): Eukaryota > Viridiplantae > Streptophyta > Pinopsida > Pinales > Pinaceae > Picea > Picea glauca. Next base: position 960,773 of record JZKD02S0756544.1, on the reverse strand, counting down.
TGGCCGGTGCACGCGGTGGAACCTCAACGGGTGTCGGTGCCCTGGCCTCATTTCTATCCAAATGGCTGATCAGTGCCTCGGACATACGCTGAAAAGATCTCATCATCCCGACAACATCGCCAACCGCTATCTGCTCCTATCCAAGAACCTGCTCGTCTCCCTGGGGGTTAGACCTCTCAGGTGTGGATTCTACTGGAGGCGTCGTGCCCCCTACCTTAGCACCCCGTCGTCTGCCTCCGCAGTGTCCTCTAACCATGATTACCTACACGCACACAATCAAATCGATCAACAACAGTATAATCAAATCATGTCAATGAAATTCGTAGTGATCCCAAGTCGTGGGTCGAACCCACTCTGATACCATATGTAACGATCCTCCTCATTACGGTGACAAACCTCTTATAACAAGTGCCATTTTTTTATTATTATTATTATTTTTAAAAGTGTGTGCACGCGGGTACAAAGGAAGCAACACATTTGACTCTACGTCGCCACCTATCGATGAACAAGACGCAAACCACGACGAACACAACAAGATGACCTAAGATGCACAACAAGTAACTGCATGCATTTAACGACGATCTATTGATAATAAGTAAGACTGACTACCCATCCATCCTACCCTGAAATGGTTAGGACCTCCAGGACACATAAGCAACGCTCAAGCCCAGGTTCCCATCGATTTTAACAATTTAAGGTCTCAGGGTTGGTGACTATTCTGAGGAGCATGGAGGTGTCTACATCCCACCCCACACAAGCAGACAAAGCAATTAAAGATTAAAACCAAGTACAATAATAATTTAACAAAGGACTACAATCTACACTAGTCTTAAGGCCATTCCATCGCGCAACTTTAGGTCATAATTCGTCATCAAGGTACCCTCTAAAATAATATTTAAGGAACCTTATTGTAAAAGTCTGAACTTCGAATGGTTTAACATTTAACAAAATAATTAGTCATTAGTTATAATCATAAATACAAAGAATAGCTATAATTGTCATTTAAGGGAATAATTAACATTTAATCTTTAATGATGGATCAATAATTAACGAATTATCCTAAAATCATCTGACACAATCATTGTAAAATTTACATTAACATTCTTTCAATGATCTAAATGTATAATTCGATAGACAAGGATTATGAACCAATAATTGTCTCAGCAACGTGATGATCATAACTCCATAATTAGCGCAACATTCAAAATCTTTTATCGCAAGCACATAAGTAACATTAACATTAACTAAATGATCTAAATGTCTAAATTGATAAAGTAGCATTACCATTATCATATAAATGTATAAATGATCTAAATGTGTAAATGTATATAAAGTAACATTAACATTAACTTAAATGATGGCAATAGATTAAGAGGATCTTAAGAAGTATTCTTATCTCCTTTGAAAACAAATGTTACAGGAACCCAATACATTTAATTAAAAATATCTAGTTTCTTATGAAAAGGAACAATAGAACAAACTCATTTATATCAATAGCAAAACAAATTATAGAAATATACAACAACTAATTGATAATGCTTGTTCGCCAGTAATACGAGAACCATCAATTACATGTAACTCTGATTCACAACAATAATCCGTTTATGCGAAAATATATCTCCAACACTTTGAAGCAACTCATATGTTTGCGCCTTATTTACAAGCTAACTAGATTGTCTAGATCCAGATTCAGCCACAAATTTACAATCAAGATATTAAAAGCCACCAGTCTAGCAAGTAAAATAAGAAACCCATCTTTAACCCAACCTATTCCATCTAGCCAATAATTGATAACAAGAAACCATTTGAACTAGAAGGCTACCATCAATAAACCAAGAAGCAACTAACTAAATAGAGCAGTTAATAACATGACACCTAAATTTAGATAACTGGCATTCAAAGTAAAGTAAAAACAAGGTGCAAGGATGGAAGTGGTAATCAGTCTTTTAGTGAAGGTAATTCCCAACGGTAACCATATGATCCTCAGGATCCTAGAATGCAGTCATGTAATTAATGCACATTGTAGTCACATAGTCACACTTTAGATGCGAAGTCTCTCAACAAACAGTTATAAAAATTTGCAGAGTTTAGACATGGATATCCATTGAGTGATTCACTATCTAATCAGGAATTAAAATTTATAAGGAGGTTGGAAAAGTGGAACTGTCAAGACTATATTCATCTGTAATCATAATTTAGACAAAAACAAAACAAGTGTAAATTAACTATCAGGCCACGAGTGCCTTCAACTGTTTGCTGCAAAAAAAAGGCTGGTGTAAGATGTCCCTACCTCACAATAATTTTTGCAGTTTTTACTCACAGGGTTCCACTGCTAGAGAATCAAAAATCTAAAATTGTTGTGGTCCAGATCCTGTGCCTAAACTAACACTGTCCCTCATCCACACCACGTTGATAAATGAATAGACTGCCTATCCATTATTTAGAGGCGCCGACCCCAAAACGAAAGTGTTGTCTAACTCCCAAGGAAATACGCTGGCAAATTCCGTAATGAATGGCTGTCAGGCTTAGAGTGTCATGCGTGGTAGGAAATCAGGTAAATGTGGCCACCAGGGAATGGGATATCTCTAAGTGAACATTAAATGCAGGGTAAGGATGGTAACGCTTGGCAAAACAGAGACGAAACCGCCCCAAGAAAAATTGGAATAAATAAGGAAATCGCGGATTTGCAGTCCAAGGTAAATGGGATCAATGCATGGGTCATCCAATTGTAAAATGAAAGAGGTGGTTGTCGCAGGGTAAGCATTTGTTTGATAAACAAAGCATGGGTTATCATGATGAAGTTATTGCAAGAGATGAAGGGAGAACGATTGAACAGAATTAGAGCCTTCCGATCCACATGACAACCAGAGAGTCGATGTGGATAGTTTCCTACAACATACATTCCTAAATTCAAATTCCAATCTATTAAAACTCACCGGGAAGGTATGAAACGTTACAGGAGTTAAGGTTGCCAAGAGTCCAAGCTGAAGATTAATCGACCACTACGAAATTTCGAAACTAGGAAAGCTCACATTGAAGCAATGAAGAAATCCACTCGCTCTTGGTTCCACTTGGCCACTTACGTCATAATTCTAGAATTAGGTAAAGGGCTTACTAATTTACACAGTTGTTTACCCCTTCTGGGTGATGCAAACGAAGAGCTAGGTTAACAACGAACCACATTTCCTACGTTGAAGATACAACCTACAAGTTTATTAATATAAAACCATATTTTCTTTCTCAACCTTGCCAAATTACCACAACAGGGATAACATGTAAATAGTTTTACTTCTTTTACCACTACTACCAGCGCAGAGGGAAGGATTTTACCACCAGAGGATTTTACTTATATTGTCAAAGAATAAGTTTTCTCAATGAGCCAGAGTGGGATGTTACAGTAATAATAATGCATGCCACCCCTGCAAGCAAGTTAAAAGGATCCTCCATCCTCCTCGCATGGTGTGGAGGCTATGTGGAGAAGAACAAAAGAATGGAGCTAATTACGCAGGCCTGGGAAACATCACAAAGTATGGATTCCCTTGGAGTGAGGGAACATGCTTTTCATGAACATTTATAAGAGAATTTAAAAAATGAAGAACGTTTCTATATAGACACAGTCATCTCTTTTGGTTTCCATGTCACAAACATGACAAATATGAGAAGAAGACAAGAAGATCTCCCCTCCAGAAATTGGATCACTCAATTAAATGCATGCTGGAAAGAGAAATTGAAGAACCTGCATCTCATTGTCCAATCATGTGAACAAGCCATATCAAAGAAAGAAGAATTATTCAGAAAGATGACTGAAATAGACTTAGCCAGAAGTACCAACGAGGTCGAAGACCCCAACTTAATCGTCAACTCCTTTCCCTTAACTAAGAAAGCCTTCGATGAAGAAGTTGATATTTTTAACGGGTTGTCTTTAGAAAAGTTCACAACATCCTTGAATATGGTGAAGATGACATGGACAACTGGCTAGTGGACTATTCGGTACAAAATCAAGAAATCGATGAGGCTTTGCATAATATTTCTATCAATCTAAGAGAATTAGAAAATGAACTTTTCAACATTAAAATCCGAGATGAGATCAACATGACCCCCTTGAGAGGCTACATTGAAGAATGGATCCAAAGGGCAATCGAGAAGCTCACCAATGAAGGGCAAGATGCAGTTGGAACGATTCCAGTAGCCGTCGATGACAACAATAAAAAAGGCATTAGCAAGAAAATAGAAAATGGGGAGATATATACCATCAATGTAAGTCTATACTTAGCACATCCTGCTTTGTTTATCAATCCAATTATTCCACCTTTTTAAATAGAAATGTCTAACAAAAGATTGATACCTTTCAATTTCTTCTTTTCAGGTCTTGCTCTCTATCGTCGCCCACTTCTTATTTCTACAGTCCAATTTCTTGTACATATTTCTTTTATGGTCCGCGGGAGCCCCAATACGAGTCTATATGACAAACACATTTCAATTTCCAGGAATATGTAAGAGACAATATTATTTTTTGATATATTTCAAAGAAAACTATTTTTATCTCCTTTTATATTTATGTGCTCATAATTTTTTATCTTCAACTATGCTAAATGCCAAGGGATTGTCTTTATTTAATTTGACTGTTTAATCTCTTTGATTCTTGGTCCTATATTCCACGAATGTTTATTTCAAAAAAAAAAAAAAACATTTTCTATCGTTTTGTATTGCTTCAAGTCGTTGCGATGAATATTCTCTAAGTCCCACATTTAAACTATACACACGACAAGAAAATCTTATAGAGGAGTACCACATCTATAAGAACGCAGTAGGATTAAAAAATAAATATAGTTGTTTCTTTGCCACCGCATATAACTTTATTTGTTCTCACACATATAAAGACACACAAGCGAGATGATCTATTTAAAGAAGTGACTATGAAAATTGTACTTAACTCTAACAAGTTGGAAGTATACAAAAATCATTATGAATGAATTTCATAAATACATTGAAGACATAAAACATGCAAGGTAGGAACATGGCAAGTCATACTACTGGTAAAAATAAAATCAATATGGATTATACAAAACACAATGTAATTAGAATGAAAATACTTTAAAAAACTAAATGGTTTCAATGCCAGAATTGCTCTAGGGGCCACCCGTCATTTCCTGCATGGATACCACCATCCCTATGCATTTATTCCCATTTCAACCCGGCAGGTATTGCACTTGTTTGTATGATTTCGTTTACTTGTATGACCTCAACATAGTTTTTTAACGCTAACTAGATTTTATTCAAACATGATTATTGCTTATTACATGATTATTACTTATTATTAGTAGTACCTGCCAAAGCAGGTACTATAGAAACCGATACTGTTGGCAACTTCATTAATTCGTCAATTCTAACCTAAGTTTTTTCTAATATTTTTATTATTTCATTAATTTGTCAATTCTAACCTAAGTTTTTTCTTATATTTTTATTACATAATTTTTTTTAAATGTTACATTTTTCAAAATTTCAATTTTTTTGTATTCAATTTTTAATCGGTTAAAATTGTTTTGGTATGACATAATTTCCCCCGTTATGTTGTAATTTTTTTTAGCTGAATTGTGAGAATTAAAAAATAATTTCTACAATAAATTTTATAAATTATACGATTGACATTTTGAGAGGTTGTGGCACTATTCTATGACATTCATTATTGGTGTTTTGAGAGGTTGTGGTAGTGTTGACAGGCTTTGTTTTATGGTCATTGTAATATGCACCTACATGCAACATTGTATTAGTTGTTCAAGACACTTGCATCTCAACTATGACGTCTCCCTTGTTTTCATCCCGATCTACGACTCATGTTGTGAGTAGGCTTAAACCATTACCCAAACAAATTATTGTTTCTACATCAATGTTTCAATTAATGTTTCAATTGATCGTCAAATATATGATATTTTCTTATATTGGTCTTTTGTGCTTGCTTTGTAGGAGGGATATTCAAGTTGGGCAATCCCATAGTGTATCCTCCTATCTTTCTTTCGTTGTTGCTTCGATAGAGAAAAAATGCTTACAACTAATGCATAGGTCCTTTACATTTTCCTTCTCTTGTTGTTCCTTTGACACTTGCATACAAGGTAAATGATATTTTATAAATAATATTTTATAACTAATACACAAATCACTTCTAAGCAGTGAGAAATTTAGCAAATTTGTATATATGACCTTCGGTGTTTCTTTAATGATATTTGTAGACTCAAATTTTTGTTGTTATTATTTTTTCCATGTAATAAGTAGTATCATAGCACACCACACTAGTTCAGATAGCAGTAAACTTGTAAACAATTTCCCATAATCATATAAACAATTTTGAAGTAAAATCAATTTAGATTCTATTATCATCTATTCATCAACAATTTTTACTAAATCTAATTCAAACCAGGCCCTTGACTCAAAATCAGCCCTCTGAATAAGACCCCTGTAGAAAATGCTATGGAAAAAAGGAAACCTTCAGGGCACAAAATTTATATTGGTTTTGAACATACAATTTAAAATTTATAAATTTTTGAACATAAAGAATATTTGGTAGTTATAGATGTTTGTGAACCACTTGTGTTTCATAGGATTATGGAAACTATGCCAATTGGAAAAACAACTACGTCAAAATGTGGTATTGAGTGAGAAAAGTTTGTAATTAGAAATTTGTTCTCAAACAAAATTTGTACATTTACATTAGGATAGGATAGGTTAATGGTACTAACACAATTTTTTTTATTTAGGAAATTTAAAAAAATATATAGTTTCAAAATGGTATGGCCCTATGGATGAGACAATCATATTGGAAAATGCTTCAATATTGTAACTTGGATGTACTCGACAAGAGAATTGCGGAGAGCACCCAAGTCAGAGATGAGGTATGCTTAGATATAGATACACAAAAGTATTCCCATATGAAGAGGGCATCCACATTGATTTTGTTTTGATAACTTTGACATAAGTCTTCTTTCATGAATGTTTCGAGGTACTGGTGAAAGGAACGATGTTGGAATAATGTAGAAATTAGTATCTATGCAACTAAGTTGTTGTGAGTTGTTGTGTGGCTTTCCAATTTAGGGTTTGCTGGTGGTTTCAGATCCACCTTTGTAGGATGTCAGTTCAAGGTTGTTGTGAGCACCTTTGTGCTATATAAATGTAATGATTGGATTAAAAAATTAATCAAGTGAGCTCTACTCATGTATTCAGTTTGGTTCAGCATTTGTTGTTTAATTTGGTATCAGAGCCTGGTTATAAGGTGGATCCCTAAGATATTCGCTGAGATAGCGAGATCACTGGCGTGAAGCATCCCGTGAAGTATCATCTAGAGTATCTACATGTTCTCTGTCGGCTGTGAGGAATTGGTGCGCTGTGAGAAGAGTACACACTCAGAGAAAGAGCTACAAAAGCCGCTGGATATCACATCGATCTTCCGTCATTTCAAGAGAAGAAAAGAATCCATTGTCATTCCTATCAGAGAAAAGAAACGGATTTGGCCAATAGCGAAATAGAAACTTCTTTTGGATATTCCTGGAAAATGAAGAGGAAGAATCGTTTGTACAGTACGTGAAGAATTTTTTTCTCCTAAATTCTTCCATTTCAGTCTATGAGGACCTGAATGTTGCGTGAGTGTGAGCATTTCCTATGGCAGCCACCTGTCATTCCCATCGCTTGGATCGCACCTATGTAGGGGAGATTTGCTCACTCAGGATCGACGTGGAGAGGTGATGCGACCTACGTGGAGCATCGTTGATGCTCTAGAGGATCATTGTTGATCGGATCCTCGCTGGATAAAGAGGATCATTGATGCTCAAATCACACCTGCATGGAGAAGTTCGGATCACTACATCAGTCGGTTGATATTTGACTCGAGCTGTGAGGAGGAGCACGTCAAAATCTGTAGCAGAATGTGAGGGCATTGAGTCGTGCATTTGATTCATTAGAAATTCAAGGTGAGTTGAAAGTGTTGCAGGCGTAGTGGAAGCGTGGTGAACGAGGAAGTGACTGCATTGTTGTTGGCAGGAGAAATATTTGGTGGTGGCAACAAAGGTAATTTCTGAGTTGTTTTAAAGAATTTAAAATGGAAAATTCTTTAAATGATTCATACATAAATGAATCAAATAAATTAGATGGATCCAATTATGTAAATTGGAAATTTAAGATACAAATAGTGCTGGAAGCATCTGGGGTTTGGCCTATTATCTCGGGAGATGAGGCAAAGCCTACTACTGTTGCCCAAGATTGGGAGAAGAGAGAAAACAAAGCCAAAGTTTTCCTCGGAATGTCTGTAAAAGACAACATAATTCTGCATATAATAGATTGCAAAACATCTAAGGAGACGTGGGACATCTTGAAAGGTTTTTACCAAACTTCTAATACAAACCGAGTTTTGTTTTTAAAAAGCAAATTGTTCTCAATCAAAATGGAGGAAAATGAAAATGTTACTAATTTCATTTCAAGAATCAAAGATTTAAAAGATAAACTGGGTGACATAGGAGAAAAGGTCTCACCCACTGATCTAGTAACTATCGCGTTAAATGGCATGCTAGAAGACTACCAAATGTTCATAACAGGTATTTCATCTCGAGAGAATGCTCCGACATTTGAAGAACTTGTAGGTATTCTTGTACAAGAGGAGGAACGTAGAAGCCATCTCACCGGAAAGCCTCCACATTCAGATTCAGTATTGATGGCAAAGGGTAAAGGAAAGCCTTGGGAATGCAACAAAGGAGGCAAACCTCAATATGCAAAAGAACATAAAGGTATGACATCTCCTCGATCTCATACAAATCGGAGAAAGAGTGGTTCATGTTATAATTGTGGAAAGGTTGGACATCATGCTAAGGATTGTTGGTATAAGCATAAACATGAGAACAAATATAGAAATCCGAGGCATAATAGTAATTTTTTTGAAAGGGATGATAATGGTAATGATGAATTCCACAAATTATTCATATCAGATGTTTCTTTGTCAACTGAGACAGATGATGTGCATGCATGGTATGTAGATTCTGGTGCATCGATCCACATGTCTTGTAATAGAAACTGGTTTGATAGTTATTGTGAGATTAATGATGGTGCTAACATTTACCTTGGTGATGAACGGTCACATCAAATCAAAGGTTACGGGGATGTCTCTGTTACATTGCCAAATGGTAGTGTTAAACAAATACAAAATGAATGCATGTACCTGGTATAAAGAAAAACTTAATTTTTGTTTCCACAATAACAGATCAAGACATAAAGGTAGATTTTGTAAAATCACATTGTCTTGTGAAAGATGTAAAAGACCATTATAAAGTAGTTTCTACAGGAGTCAAAGTTGGAGGGTTATAAAAGCTTGATGTGACGATGAAAGGACATCAATCTTTGGCTTCAACAATGATGCCAACATAGGTATTGTGGCATCAGAGGTATGGACATCTAAACTATAAATATTTGTTGCTTCTTTAGAAACAAGACATGGTGTAAGGACTTCCACTATTAAATAATGAACATAGTGCATGTGATGGGTGTGCTTTGGGAAAGCAACACAGAGAAGAGTTTCCTTCTCACATAGATAGAAGAAAGAGGGATATACTTGAACTTGTGCACACATATGTTTGTGGTCCCATGCAGACAAATTCTATTGGAGGAGCATATTATTTTCTTATTTTCATTGATGATTGCACTAAATACACATGGGTGTATTTCATGAGAAAGAAAACTGATGTTTTTGAATACTTTAAGGAGTTTAAAAATTTGGTTGAAAAGAAAACTGGCAGGTACATCAAAATTCTCAGATCAGATGAAGGGGGAGAATACAGATCTCGGGCTTTCGTCAAATACTGCAAAGAAAATGGAATTCTACAATAGTTCACGGTACTTCACACTCCTCAGCAAAATGGAGTGGCAGAAAGGAAAAATAGAACCTTGGTTGAATGTTCACGAAGTATGCTTCAAGGTAAAAATCTCACTAATGGTTTTTGGGTTGAAGCTATTAGAACTGTTGTTTATCTGAAAAATAGAAGTCCTACTAAAAGATTAGATCATAAAACTCCATTTGAATATTTTTATGGTTATAAGCCTGTTGCGAATCATCTGAGAATATTTGGAAGTAAAGATTTTGCTCACATTCCCAAAGAGGATAGGAGAAAGCTTGATGAAAAATCTATCAAGTGTATTTTTCTTGGTTACTATGATGAGCATAAAGCATATAAGATGTTTGATCCTAACATGCATAAAGTATTTCCAAGTAGAGATGTATTATTTCACGAAGATACGGGTCATAAAGTAGATAGTCATAGTGAATGGCACATTCCTCATGACTATATTGTAGAAGATGCAAATGTAACACATGTACAGAAAGAGGATCAAGAGAAGGAACATGAACATGAACAGGTACAGGGTTAGGATCAAGAAAAGGTTGAAACAACTACACCTCAAAGTAGAAAAAGAGATGTTAGCACCAAGACTCCAAGGAGGAAATCTCGTCTAATTCATACACCTATCAGGTACAAAGATTATGCTTTGATGACTCAAGTAATGAACACTATAGAACCTGCAAATTATAAACAAGCTAAAGAACATAAAGTTTGGATGGATGCAATGAAAGAAGAATATGATTCAATAATGAAGAATGAAACATGGGAATTAACAGAGTTGCCTGAAAACAAAGTTCCAATTGGATGGAAATGGTTGTTTAAGTCTAAATTTAATGCTGATGGTAGTATAGATAAATATAAAGCAAGATTGGTTGCAAAAGGGTATTCACAAAAAGAGGGAATTGATTATGTAGATACTTTTGCACCTGTAGCTAAGTTAAACACCATTAGATTGATGATTGCATTAGCTACAAAACATAAATGGAACCTACGTCAGTTAGATGTGAAGTCTGTTTTTCTGAATGAAGAATTAAAGGAGGAAGTATATCTTGTACAACCTGAAGGATTTGTTAAACAAAGTCAAGAACATTTGGTCTGCAAATTGAAAAAGGCTCTATATGGATTAATACAAGCACCCGGGTCATGGTATGAAAAGATAGACAATTTCTTTCTGCAAAAAGGATTTGTGAAGAGTAAGAATGATCCAAATCTCTATATCAAGAAAGATGAAAAAGAACATATTGCCTTGATTTATCTCTATGTTGATGATCTAATCATAACAAGAAATGCTTCTAATCTAATTGATGAAATCAAAAAGAATTTATCACAAGTTTTTGAAATGAAGGACCTAGGAAAACTACATTATTGGTTGGGTCTTGAAGTATGGAAAGAAGATGGTGTGACACTGGTTACACAAAGAAAATATACCAGGGAATTGCTTCAAAGATTTGATATGAATGAGTGCAAGGTGATGTCTACTCCATTAGAACATAATGTTAAGATCTGTAGTGATGATGAGACCAAGGAATTAGATGGAACTTTGTATCGACAACTGGTGGGAATTCTGAATTATCTCACCACAACTAGGCCAGATATTGCCTGCTCAGTCAGCTTCCTTAGTTAGTTCATGGCTAAGCCTCATGAGAGTCACTGGAAAGTAGCAAAAAGAGTCCTTCGTTATTTGAAAGGAACTTTTGATTTTGGTATTAAATATACTGATGAATTTGATGTTCAGCTGGCAGGTTATTCTGATTCTGACTGGGCTGGAAATCTTAGTGACAGAAAGTCAACCACAAGTTATCCCTTTAGAATTGGTTCAGGGGTCATATCATGGAGCAGTAAGAAACAACCAACTATTTCATTGTTTACAACTGAAGCCGAGTACAAATCCTTGTGCAGTACTACATGTGAAGTTGTCTAGATAAAGAGAATTCTTGAAGACATGGGAGAAGAACAAAAGGAACCCACAATTATCAATTGTGATAATCAAAGTTCAATCAAACTTGCTAATAACCCTATGTATCATGCCAGAACTAAGCATATTGAAATTCAACATCATTTTGTCCGAGAAAAGATATAGTCAAAAGAGATTGACTTAATCTATTGTAACACAGATGAAAATATGGTTGATATTTTCACTAAGCCTCTTGGAAAGGCAAAATTTGAAATTTGCATGGAGTTGCTAGGTGTGGTAGAAAATCCATTTCTCCATCAAGGTGGAGTGTTGGAATAATGTAGAAATTAGTATCTAAGCAACTAAGTTGTTGTGAGTTGTTGTGTGCCTTTCCAATTTAAGGTTTGCTGGTGGTTTCAGATCCACCTTTGTAGGAGGTCAATTCAAGGTTGTTGTGAGCACCTTTGTGCTATATAAATGTAATGATTGGCTTCAATAATTAATCAAGTGAGCCCTGCTCACGTATTCAGTTTGGTTCGACATCTGTTGTAGTTTTGTCTCTTTCATTTTTCATTTTGTGATTTGTGCTCTAGCAATGGTTTCGGTGCAAGGGAGCGCATCCTTTCCATTGCTGCAGTGGCCAAAATCCAATAAACTTCCCACAAGGAGACGACACCAATTCACATGGGAAAACCTCACCGAGAAACAATCAACTTATTTTCCAATATAAAGAATGGGTTTTATAAGAGACGGAGTGTGGAAAGAGTTTATTATTTTACAGTTTTCTGACCTGTGCTGGGAGAAGATAGAATCGGCAATTGACCATATCATTTGGACAGTACACGACCTTTGCCAGCACGATTTATGATCCGACATCTGATTAGTGGACAGATTCCAGTAACGTACAAATAACCACGCTGCTACTTTGAGACGTATAGGTGGAGGCCGTGTCCACACTTTAGAGACTCGCGTGTATGAATTTTGAAATTCCTAGAACACAAGTTCACTGAGAATGTAACCCTACACCAGTCTATCAAACCGTTTGAAACCAGAGCTTAGCGTAGAGGCAAATACAGATGTAGCTCATGCTTGTTTTTTGTGTTCACGTGTTGAATTTTTAAGTAGAAATGTACATTCGTTGCACTGGGAAATGACCACGGTGACCTTCCACTGCCACGCGCCCTTATGCTATACAAACATTAATGCACTACCGATACTTGTTTTATTGAAATGCACGGATAGCTGAAACGTACATAGAGTTGAGGAAATTCAAAAGTTAATCTTAAATGTAGTAATTTCAAAGGTTAATCAGTTAAACGTGGCAATCATATGGTGGTACAGTAATTTCTTAATATAATTAGGTAAATGTTAAAAAGTAAACACGTTAACTGATGCATTCAAAAATACAAGGAAGTTATGAAGAGTAAATCACATTCATTGATTTGGGAGGACGACTAAGAATATTCCAACATTTTCAATTGTTAGCCATCAGATTAAAATTTTAGATTAAAAGCTGATTAGCCATCAGATTAAAATTTTAGATTAAAAGCTGGTTAATTGTGCCCATCTCTAATAGATATATACCTTTCAGAGTAACAAGAACATACCACTCAGTTTTTTACCTTTGAGATTCTATCTCACATACACATAAAATATCATACCATCAAACCAAATCCATTATTGAGTGCCCAACGCTCCACTTGCCTTAAATCATGTACGGTAACTTTGCAAATATTAACATATGCGTTTGGATGAATTTTCCATGTTTCCCACACATCTATATATATATATACTAGGAAAACCACCATATCAATCAAACAAAGAAAACCAAATCAAACAAAAGGCAAAGTTGAAAAAAATTATGACATTAAGCCTCATAAATAAGGTTAGGTAGGGTTTCATATTTCCTTAAATAATAATAATTTTCTTTCTAATTGATGGTTAGCTGGAAAGTTTCTAGGTATATTGGTCAAATTTTTTTTTGTAGTTTTTAGCCAACTTATTTGCAAATAAGAAATTTACCTCAATTCTACAGTTTCTACCCATTTTATCTTATCTTATTTAAAGATAAGAAATTTATGACATAGATTTGGTGATTTGTAAACCATCCTTTGGAGCTATGAAGGTAGTAGGTGTCTAAATTTTTAATCAGATCTCAAAGTGTCAAAATTAGTAGTTTAAATATTTTAATTTTAATTTTAATTTTTTATTAATTTTATTTAAAACATAAGATAATTGAAATCATATACCTTAGAATTTTGAAAAATTCTAATTCATTTATTCAAGAGTACAATTTATGTAATGAAAATTTACCATTACAGCAACTACATACACAAATAACAAAAAAAAAATCAAAACATAAAATATTAAAATTCACTCATTAAAATAACTATTTTACCCTAAGACCCCTTAAACTTACATACAGAATTTCACCTAAAAGCATCTTAAACTTACATACAAAAAGCTTCATTTTATCAGACGTATCTTTTAAACAAACAAATCGAAACAATCTCAGGTGGGACAAACCAGGGCAAGCATTGAACCACTGCTAAATACTCTCCTGACCTAATTATAGAAACCAAGCCTCGTCACATGAGTATCACAATTCATAATTCGCACGATTCTTCGTGGTCATTCAGGTTCGCGTGGATCCAACAATATAAACTTAACCAAAAGCTATCAGATCTGTGTTTCCCAATTTTGCTGAAAATATTGTTTCTGCTAACGTTGACAGCTTGCCAGATGCATATTAAGGTTGACAGGTACTTGCAACTTTGCTGCTCTTTAGCTTGTAGCTTGATTAGTGATGCTACTTTTTAGAAAAAAACTCTATTTAATTTCTTCAATTTCAATGGATTCTACTTGAATTAACCAATGATATAAGTAACCAAATATTCATATCATTGTTAACACATTTAGTCTATCATTAAATTTTGTTAAAGAATAATACCAAAGAAAAACAAAAGGAATGGTAAATAGCACGTCCTTGGCTTCAGAAATTATAAGGAATTATAATGCATGTTACAGTTTTTGAGAACCTTCCATCCCAATTGTTTAAAGTATATCGCTCACTTCCCAAATTTCAACACTTGTTTTTCATTGGCATTTGTTCTTGATTTTTTGCTCTCACTTCTCAAATTTCAACACTCGTTTTTCATTGGCATTTGTTCTTGATTTATTGGTATAATGCTAAGGCCTTTGGATGTCAGGATCACAATAATCTTATAGTTGTCATCTCAATTAAATGTTCATTCCATCTCCATATGATTATCAACCCCATGTCCATAGGTAAACCATTTATGGTTTTTTTAATTGCATGGGATGGTATGTGTTAACAATGAGCCACTGAAACGGTCAGAGAAGAATTGTTATGAAATGAGAATAAGATATGCATATATCATGTGATTCACGTATATAGAAGTTAGCTAAATATGTGAAACGTGTCTATTACATTAATAACATTATGTTTTACAGCTGAACCTTAGCCTATTATATTTTATTATTTTATATTCAATAACCACTAAAGAGTATTGTGTTTTATTATTCAACCTTAACATTCAATAATATTATATTTTATTATAATATTATTCAATAATATAAACTGCTGAGTATTTTATTTTTTTATGTTCAATCAGGTAAACAACTTATGTTTTAAGCTCAATCACATAAACTATGTTCTATTTACTAAGCATAATATAAGTATATAAAAACAAGTAGTTACCAAATATGTGAATCAATAGGTCTTTTTGCTACCCAGAACAATGCAAGATGGTCCGGATCTTGAGAGGTCGGGCTGGTTCGATGCACATAAATGTCCTTGGTGGCATCAATGACGTTTTCATAGATATAAAGACTAGTCGAGCTCGACTAGTACTAAATCAAAGCACAAATCACATAGCTATTATAATTGTGCAAAACCACACTTAAAAATTAGAATAAACTTTTAACTTACCTGGTTTGAATGAATATTGAAACATTGGTGATGTTATCGATATATGTTTTTAACTTACCTGGTTTGAATATTGAATCACTGGTGATTTAAATATGAGTGATATAAGTAATTATAATTTGATTTATGAAATTTGATATCAAAATAATTAAATTAATTTTATAGTTTTCTTTTGTTATTTATTACTTTTGAAATTTTAAAAATATTAATAAATATCATATATATATATATATATATATATATATATATATATATATATATATATATATAACAAAGAAAAAAAATCTAGTCTCTAACACTCTAACAAGAAAAATGATATGTAAAATTTCATAATATATGTGAAAGATATGTTGAGATGATGACTAATTTGGCATTCCCGCTTAGGAATATTTTTCATACATGTAAATTACTTGTTGGAAGAAATGAGAACGCCACCTACAACCACGAAATTCCAATTTGGAGGATCATTGTTAAATGAGCACTATGGCGCCAAAGTGTAACCCACATAAATATATATCAACCTTTTCTCATTCAACACACCGACGAGTGTTTATTACATCCAATATTTTAGAAAGTGACAAGTGTTTATTAGATCCAATATTTCTACATTCACACATATAGCCTTAACATTCAATAAAATCTTAGTTAAGATAATTAAATTCACTAAAAACTTAGTTAAGATAATTAAATTCAATAAAATCTTAATTAAGATAATTAAATCCTCATGCTTAATAAGATACTTTTGTGAATCATTGTTAAGATCATTAAATCCTCTATAGAAGTAGTAACAAATTAAAATTTTTTGAAACATTCAGGCAACCACTTCTCGAATATCTCCAAAATGATTGGTTAGGCATAACTAATAATCATGCATCCACCTTGGCCTTTTGTAAGCATTGCAATTATCAATCGATTTTATCCATGGAAACGTCAATATCATACGGGATGTGGGACGTTCAGAAGTCAAGAACAACGATTTCCCAACACTTAAAGTGTCTTAAACGCAGTAGAAATGCACATTGACCGTTCATATTGAATCGTAATATCGTAATATACTTTGTGACAAAGTAGAAATGCAGAAGCAAAACTATAACCTAGGATTTTTGGGGCAATATTTTGATAACAAAAACATCATATACAACCAACTTTACTTTACTATTGAAATAACCTTATTTTACTATATTAAAGGAAGACATTGTGATTTTGAATAGATGGGTAAACAACCATTTGTTAGTGTACTTTTTTGGGCTAATAAGACCACCTATGTCACAAAATTAAAAAAAAACAAAGACTCACCAAAAATGTTGAATGTGTTTACTTATTTTAGCTCACTTAGCTAAAATATGTCTTAAAATTTGGTCAATCAAACAATTATTGTCTTCCACATTCATTTTATCATTAATTGTTTTGATGTCCACAAGTAGTGAGGATACCCACTTTGTAAATACCAACTTTGTAAATTATATGGTCTTCTCTCAATAAAAATGAAAAGTTTCATTTTCTGGAAATTGTAAGACAATGAATTTCAATAGAAATAATGAGTTGTTGCAGGTTAATGCTTCTTTCTCATGATACATTACTTGCAATGAAAATCTGGAAAAAAAAGAGGATCTCTTAACTATGATAATTAGTAAAGGTACATTTACAAATTATTAGAGTATGGTTTTAAATGATAAAATGTATGGAAATCTAATTAGCTTCGAGGTATGTAAATTTTTTATACAAAATTTGTATCACTCTGAAAAATTCACATTCTTTTAATATTGTCAAGCTACTTTTCCTATAAAATATAATGCATATGTTTTTTAAGAACTTAATTTAACATTTCACTAGAAACTTTTCCTTAATAGAAATTATGCTTCTTGTGTAGAATTATGATTCTTGTGCAGTGTGGTGCATTGAATTTGTTGATTGGTAAGTGTAACATACCTATCCACCCATAGGTCAGGAACACTACTTCAAGTCCACTTTTGAACTAATTTTGAATTATGATACATTTTTAATTAATATAGATGCATGAAATATTCACATGCATAGATAAAGATTCATGCTACAACATAAAATAAATGAGCTATATGTCATGCACAACAATACCCAACAAGCATGCATAATATAGATATGAATTTCATAGATAAATAAATACACAACAAAATTAAATATACAGGTAAATGAAACCATGATAGAGAGACCTTATCTCTAATGAAATGAATCACCAACTAGCTGCAGACCAAGGACGTTCCACTCAACCATAGACACTGTTGTTCCAAGTCTCAAGAACAATGTCACCCCTAAGTCAAAACTATGAGTCCACAAGGACAGTTCCAAAGTGTCACTCGACTTTCGTAACTAGTCAACACTCAAGCTCTCACAAGCTTCTCAGCACACACAACAATCCAAAGTACACCATATCTCTTCTACCTAGCTTGCATAACCCAAGAGAATGGACCCCCTTCTCTTCCATGTAGTCTGTGAGGTTGTCCACCTCCTTCTAGGGATCCAATGCATCTCGCCAAGAATCTTCATGATGGGACTCTCAGGATTCACAACCGTGGGAAAAAATTAACACATGTCAATGCATCTCAGACATGTAGGCATTAATTCATGGATGAAATACACCAGTATTCATTATTGCCAACCAAACCATGGCTTCCTTCCATATTTCATTTCTTTTTCCCAAGCCAAGATCAAAATGAATGAACAATGAAGAGTGGGTGATATAATGAATGGATGAATGGACAAATTAATGAGTGAAATCCATGAACGAGTGCATGATTGAATGAGTGAAGAAGAAAGAGCTACCCCCAAAAAACACACAAGACTAGTTTATATGTTTTTTGGGATTAAAGAACTGCATGACCTTCCCCCAAGAAGCTCGTGTAACTGATATTCTTCATTAAAGCATAAATGGGTAAATAAAATATAAAATAAACACTTAGCCCCTCAATCCCCCTCTCTTGTGGAATCATAGCCCCCTACAACTATTGTCCTTATATGTCTAGCAGTGAGTGATGTATTTCTTATTGATAATGATCAAAGCATTACATTTCCTAGGCACACTGGCCTCTTTTAATTGTTTGGG
>JZKD02S0756544.1:871284-893286 GCA_000966675.3 Picea glauca | reverse complement strand
GGGTAGTCATATATTTTCTCTATTAATGACACCCCCCAACCTCATATAGCATTTGAGGGTTGGGGGGAGGGGGGGGGCATTTATTTTCTCTATCAAATAGTAAGATGAATACTGTAGAAGTTACTAATCTCATGATAGAATGGACTACAGACTACAACTATCTTCTTAGTAAATTTTGTTAAGTAAAATGAAATTAAAATTCTTTGCATAAATACTTGAAGCCATGAGCACCAATATCTATGGCGGATTTCATTTCCTGTAGATGGTTATAGTATACAATGATCCTCCTCTAATGAGAATACCAATCCAGATTCAAGGTAAATACACTCTTTATCACAGAGGTATTAATTGATATGTATATCAACTTGTATAAATATATTGTGAACATATATGTATATACATAATGAGCATTCTGTATGATATAATATGACGCTAGAGTAAACTGACTACTAAGGTATCCGAAAAACTAGACAGATATACATATAAACATTTACATAGGAAAATAATTCAGAAACTTAGCAAACCCCATTATAGAAAATTAAGTATATGTACATCAGTATGGTAGTGATGGTACTTTAGTAATGACTTTGTGGTTTAAAGGTGCACCTATAGTATAACCTCTGTCGTAGGCACAATGCTACAAGGTATCTAGTATAAAGGAGTAATAAAATCACATGAAAGGAAATAAACATGAATTATGGAAGTCCCGATCTTTTATAATCTCAAATGGACAAACTTTTTCCTCTTGATTTATATATGAAAAAACCCCAAAATCTGGACGGAATCCCACAGACATAAGCTTTACACGAAACCATTGCATACAACTGGTTCGTAAGTCAAATTTACAAATGGTGGAATAAGACTCATGTTCAAATCCTACCAAAAACTAGTGTTATATAAGAATTGAAGTATACGATGCATAAACGAAATCTGGAACTCATCACCCGATCCCAGTGGAAAACAAAACCCTTAGGCGCATTTGTTATTATGCTAGATTTAGGCATACTACTGTGCTTAGCCGAATCATTTTGACAAGGGACTGGGTAATCAACAGTGAGATTCAATTCTGGAAAAATAACTAGAGTATTCGAATCTGTAATAACAAATCGTTTTTTCGGAAATACTGAGGAAAATATTAAACACGAAAAGTGACAGATTGAAATCCATTTACACAACGAAATAATACTCAAAGAATAATGATCATATTACTTAAATAGAACGACTGTCTGAGTCTCACAAGTCCAACCAAGCGCAATCTTGGCGTAATTTTTCTTCGTACCAAAATGTTTATACAAATCAGGGCATACCCTATATCAACTAATTAGAGAACTTGGAGCTAAAAATCTTCAAAAATTAGGGATGGGGCATAACATTTATCATCGGTGCATGTAAATGCGAAATAAATGGAAGGACACTTTGTTGGAACCTGAATACCTATTGAAGGAGTGAAGAGGGCATCCCCATGCTTTGGCGTGACCGCACCTACACAAAGTAATGTGAAGCATTATAATGTATCCAACGGAAATAAGATGATTAAATTACAGAACAGAACAAAATTAGAAAATGGGTCGGTGATTACTTAATTGTAATGGAGTGTTCTTGCCTTATGCCATCGTGCTATCCCATACACCTCCCAGATAAAAAGGGGAAGAGGAGTTGGTGTCTCCCTTATGGGTACCCTCGCACATCAAGGGGCCCATCATTAGCGATGAATACCAGTTTTAATAAAAAACAATACATGAAATGAATTTGCGTATAACGACCATAAAGTAATAGTAAACATAAAATTAATGTGGCATTTCAAATATGAACAGGAAGGATTAAAATGCCTCCATCATTGAGAACGCCTCTCCTAATCAATATAATGACACTAGCGAATTAAACAAAAAAGTTCTCTCAAGTTCAACAGTCTTCCGAAAGGTTTGTTACACACCCAAATAAGGGAAAACCTTGACATGACACTCTGTCATCTAAGACAAATCGATTGGGAAACTGGGCCCAATAACAAAAGTTCAAACAAAAAAAATTAGCATATCCCGAATGCACATTTCTAACAGACATTGTAGTAAGTTTCTCCATGAAAGGAGAATAGCTCGGCCTCGATAGGAAGGCTAGTACAGAGAAAGGGGAAAAACCGTGAAGAACCTAAACCTTGCTAGGGTACCGCCTACCCCTTTCACAATAACCTTGAAGAAAAACAAGAATTCTATCGAGGAACTGACCGAGAACAAGAGCATGCAGAGACCTACCTAATAAGACAGAAAGATCTGAATGCGTAAATAAAAAAATAGTCATGGGTAAACTTACCCCGCACAGAGATGTCGTCGAGAAGTCCCTTCCCAGATCTCCACCCATCTCGCACAAGAGCCAAATCATAAACTCATGACCATGATGCTACAGCCAAACGAAAAATGGTCTGAGACATTTCTTTCTCCTTCACTAAACCAGAACTAGAATAAAAATGAAAAATGGTCTGAGCCGGTTCTTCCTCCTTCACCAAACCAAAACCTGAATGAAAGTGAAAGTGCAGAAGTAACCCTTCGCATGGAGTAAAGGGGATGGGGTCTTTGTACTTGGACCATGTGAATTTATGGTAAGTGTCGACATCTCATTGGAGCATGCCAGTCGAACTCTGAATCGAATAGACATATCACAGGTGCTTTAAATGTTGCAGACAGGCCTTTAGGGCACGAGGGTTCCAACCTGTATCAATTGCTTAGAACATTAATGGTGAGGTAACCAGATGGCCTACTTAGGGTTACTCTTATCGCCTTACTATATTGTTATACATTGAACCCAACTACCATTGCTTTAGCCATCCGAAACAGACAACCTAATGTCGTTACTTATTGTGTAGTTTATGTTAGCACGATCATAACCATAACCTTCATAAGTTAGCCTCTGCGTGCTTTATATTCAATGGTGCAAGTTTAGTGCCCGATTTTATACCCAATATCATTTGTTTCCGAATAATGTTAACCTCTCCTTGTAGATCTTATAATGATATATATATCAGAATGAGCATCATAATACCTTACATCTATAACCCTCTCATTCATTTGATACTGACTCTAAGTATTTACATCTCCATATCACAAAGTGGGTTTTGGCAATGAAAACGATAGATAATAACAAGTTGCAATGAAATACGATATCCCTAGCTATGTCCCTATGTTCTTACATAACTCAATAACAAAATAGGAAGCGACAACTTTATGTTAAAATAGGATAGAGGAGTAAATGACAATAAGACTGTTGTACATTATGATTCGCAAATGACTAAAAAACTTTAAAGACATAGAAAGAGAAAGGCAATGGGACTCTTGTATATTATGGTTGATGAATGAATGAAAGGCTTTAAAGAAACATAACCAACTCAAAGATCCCAATTAAATTTTTATTTTTTTTATATATAAATTTTGAGGTACATTACATATGGTACCAGAGAAAAAAGGTTACAACATTGGACCTGAACAGGGCCACAATAGTTTCTTATTATAGATATTTTGATTTATGTAAAATTAATAAAAAATCTCATGGTTACAAACATAAAGCTATTTCTGTTTTGCGTTAATTATGGCAGCTCAGTACGATGCAGAAATAAAGATGGGAGAAAACCTGCAGCAAGGACCCCCTAGAGATCCAAGATAGAACATTGACGAAATCTCACCCATGGAAGTGTTATAAACAATGAGGAACCTTATTGTTGAATTACAGATTTTCAAAGAAGACAATGAAAAATTGAAAAAAAACACAACAGGAACAATAGGAGATAAATGAAGTCTTGTTGCGCAGTATAGTGACCAAAAAAATCCCAAAGGACGATAGCCACGAGGAAGATGTCAGCAAAAGTGCCTCCAAGAACGCAGGGCCGGAAACAGAAAAAGAAGATAGTTCGTCGAAAGGAACACCTTCAGCTGAAGAAAAAACTAAAGCTGATAGGAAAAGAAAACAAGTAGACCACCTCGAAGGAGAATTTAAAAAGATTAAACCAACTACCTTTGATGGAGAATCCAAGACGGGAGAAGAAGTTGAGGCATGGCTGTTGGACATCAAAAAATACTTCCAGATCTACAACTATTCCAACAACATGAAGGTCAGAATGGCCATCTACAATCTGAAAGGGAAGTCCAGCATTTGGTGGCAGGACCAGAAATTGGCCAAAGGCCTAAAGGAGAAACAATTGGAATGGTCTGACTTTAAAAAGTATTTCAAGAAACAATACCTTTCAAAAAGTTACTATGAAAGGAAGACAAAGGAGTTCTACGAGTTACGACTTGGACATGTAGCAATGGAGGACCTTATAAATAAATTTTTGGAACTACTAAGGTTCGTACCATACATCCATGAGGATAAAGTAAAAATTCAACGATTTATAAGTTGTCTACCATAGTCCTACAAGGACATAATTGAGTTTGACAACCCCAAATCCTTGAGTGAAGTATTCAGGAAGGCATGAATGTGCTACGATCAATATAAACAGTGAGTACAGTTTCCCAAGGCATGGAAGTATAAGAAACAAGAGAAAATGAACCAGCGAAAGAAGGGGTAGCAGCCAGCTCCTTATCGGAATACAACAAATTTTTTTCCAAGAAAGGATTTTCACTCCAACCATCCAAATACGCAAGGTTGTGGTAAACCAGTAAACCTGGGAATGAATAAGTTTGGAGACAACCCCCGTGAGCCATTAAAGTGTTGGGAATTTGGAGAGTCTCATCTAAGGAGGAACTATCCATGTTGGAGCTCAACAAACAGAGCTGTTGTTCATAATATGTAAGAAGCCTCGATAGTGGGAGACATGGGCAGAAGTCTACATTGTATAAATGCATCCATAGATGGTCGACAAGATGACCACCAGTCCTCGGTGGTAGAAATCGAAGGTAAAATCAATGATACTCGAATTTTTGTTTTAATTGACCTTGGAGCTACGTTAAGTTATATTACACCTAATGTGGGAGAGTCAAACAAACTTAAGAAGCTGAAGCACGCAAAAACATGGCTTGTACAATTAGCGATTGGTGCTAAAAGAAAAGTAGTTGAGTTTGTTCTGAATTATGAGTTCAGCCTAGATGGTCAAAATATAAAGACCCATCTGAACATCCTACCACTAGGATCTTATGATATGATTATCAGGATGGATGGGTTGGAACAACACAAAGAAGTACTAGATTTTTATACAAAGGTACTTAGATATAAGGACAATTTTGGCACTGTTAGAACAACCCAAGGTATACCAAAACCGATATCAGTTAGACAAGTTTTAGCAATGAAACTCAAGAAATGTATGAGGAAGGGATGTCAATTTTATGCCATCCAAGTAATGAATCTGCTAGAAAAAAATGATAAGACAAAACTAGAAGACTTTGTTGTCCTATGTGACTTCAGAGACATGTTTGTGAATGAGATACCAGAATTACCTCCTAGAAGGGCAATAGAATTTTCCATAGACCTACTACCAGGTTCAGCCCCTATATCAAAGGTACCTTACTGAATGACTCTACCAGAACTGACAAAATTAAAAATATAGTTATAGGAATTATTGAACAAAGAGTATATCAGACCTAGTGTCTCACCATGGGGGGCACCAGTCCTCTTTGTGAAAAAGAAAGATGGTACTCTAAGACTATGTATCGATTATAGACAACTGAACGAAATGATGACTAAGAACAAATACCCCTTAC
Source organism: Picea glauca (assembly GCA_000966675.3). Classification (NCBI taxonomy): domain Eukaryota; kingdom Viridiplantae; phylum Streptophyta; class Pinopsida; order Pinales; family Pinaceae; genus Picea; species Picea glauca. The sequence continues at coordinate 887,605 of JZKD02S0756544.1, read as the reverse complement.
CAAGGATAAATGATCTGTTCGATCAAGTAGGTGGGGCCAAGATCTTTTCAAAGTTGGATCTATGATCTGATTATCATCAAGTTAGGATAAAAGACGAGGACATAAGCAAAATAGCTTTTCAGACAAGCTATGGACACTACGAATTCCTAGTCATACCTTTCGGACTCACTAATGCGCCAACCACGTTTATGTGTCTGATGAACAGTATCTTCAGTCAGTACTTGGACAAGTTCATGGTAGTATTTATCGACGATATTCTAGTCTATTCAAAAACGGAAGAAGAACATGATGAACACTTAAGGATAGTTCTGCAGACGTTGAGGAAACACAAACTATATGCCAAATTTGACAAGTGTGACTTCTATCATAAAGAAATACAATATTTAGGACATGTGATTTCAGCAGAAGGCATTACCGTAGACCCGGAAAAGACAAAAGCCATTATGGAATGGCAAGTGCCCAAGGATGTAGCAGATACATGGTCATTCATGGGAATCACCGGATATTACCGCAGGTTTATAGAAGGGTTTTCCAGGATAGCCTACCCTATCACTTCATTACAAAAGAAAGGAACCAAGTTTAACTGGTCAGAAAAGTGCCAAGACGGCTTTAACAAACTTAAGGGATTATTGACAACTGCACCCATATTGAAGGTAGCAGACCCTGATAAAGACTTCGCAATATGTGTGGATGCAAGTAAAGAAGGACTAGGTGGTGTCCTAACTCAGGAAGGACACGTTATTTGTTATGAGTCCTAGAAATTAAAGAAACACAAGCGAAATTATGTCACTCATGACTTAGAATTAGTAGCAGTAATACACGCCTTAAAAATGTGGCGACATTACATAATGGGCAGAAAATTCCTACTATTAACGGATAATAGTGAGGTGAAATATATATTTAACCAACAAGACCTTAATGCAAGACAAGCAAGGTGGCTAGCCTTCTTAAGAGAATTCGACTTCAAGGTCAGACATATCAAGGGTAAGGAGAATAAAGTAGCGGACGCTTGAAGTAGAAGAGTCCATGGGATATTCGAGATAAGTATCAATAAGGCCGAAAGTAATCTGGAACAAAGGATAAGCACAATAGGTATTAACGACGGAAATTACACTAAGGTAATGGCAGAATTACAGAATGGTACTGCAAACCCAGATAAAACGGATCAATGTATCGACAAGAAGGGATTACTACGATTTAAAAAGAAGCTTTATTTACCAGATTCTACAGAATTAAAATTAACAGTCTTAGACGAAGTGCATAAGAAACCGTATTCTGGCCATCCAGGTTACCAAAAAATGATAACAGCACTTAGAAAACTATTTTATTGGCCTAATATGAAAGGCGAAATGGCAGGATACTTGGCTGGGTGCCAAGATTGTCAGCAGGTTAAGGCTGAACACCAGCACCCAGCCAACCTATTACAACCATTAACAGTACCATAATGGAAGTGGGAGACCATATCACTGGATTTTATAACAGGTTTACCTAAAACTCAGAAACAGAACGATTCTATTATGGTTGTAATCAATAAAGTCAGGAAGTCTGCACACTTTATTCCTGTAAAGTCTACTTTTAAAGCTATAAACATTGTTGAAATATTCATGAAAGAAATTTTTAGACTGCATGGTATTCCTAAAATGGTGATTTCAGATAGAGACGTAAAATTCACATCCGCCTTTTGGAAGGAATTGTTTGCAGGGCTAAATACTAACTTGAATTTCAGTATGAGTTATCACCCACAAACAGATGGATAGACCGAAAGGACAAACCAAATCATGGAGGATATGCTCCGCATGTACGTAAGAACAAAACCGAACAAGTGGGAAGGCTATCTACACTTGGTAGAATTTTCATATAACAATGGATACTAGACTTCGGCTAAATTGAGCCCTTTCGAAATACTGTACGACAAAAAATTTATGACTACAATTAGCTGGGATAACCGAGCTGACCGAATCATGGTGGGACCAGAGATGCTCCAAGAAATGGAAAACATGGTAAGGAAGGTACAACAGAATTTGAAAGAAGCACAGGATAGACAGAAAGGCTATGCAGATCAGAAAACAAGACACTTGGAATTCCAACTAGGATACCATGTTTATTTAAAGGTCAATGCCCGAAGAAGCTTGTTGAATTTAGGAAACTGTTCCAAGCTAGCACCCAGTTTTTGTGGACCCTTCAAGATACTAGCTCGAATTGGACCCGTAGCATACGTTGCACTCCCAGCTAATTTGAAAGTTTATAATTTTTTTCATATTTCTTTGTTGAAAAAGTGTATCCATGACCCTACTTATATGATTGATTGGAACTTGGTTCAGGTGGAACACCTACGCATTCTAGACCAGAGAGAAATAACACTTCGGAACAGAGTCGTCGCTCAGGTAAAGGTGCAATGGAAGCACTTTAGTCCTGAGGAGGCCACTTGGGAGTTGGAGGGAGATTTGTGGAAATATCATCCAATCCTGTTCCAGGAAAGGACTGAACACTGAGGATAGTGCTTTACTGAAGGGGGAAAGGATGTGATGTCCCAAAAAAATAAAATATTTTTGAAATTTAAATTTGCTGAAAATTCATTCTGTTTTTAGTAAATTCGAATTTCGAGAATTTTTGCCATTTATGGCAATTCCGAATTTTGAATTTGATGATTGTAATTAATTATTATGACCGTTGGCCAGAGACCTGATTTGATATAACTAACTATTTGACTATGACACTTGTATGAAAATAAAATATTTTATATTGATTGCAGGAGGACAAATGGAACAACCATGTTAAATTTAGCTGACCATGACTCCATGAGTGGGGAACACATTGGAATTAACTCTGGGATGATTGCTACAAGTGGGAAATCAGTGATTTGGCCATTGGTAGCCCCTGAAAATCAAGGATTTAGAAAGCTGCGAAAATTCCTAAGGGAGGGAAAAAGTCCTAGGCAAATTAATAAATAACATATGTGAGGAGGTAGGACACTGACAAGTATGCTGGGAAAGAAGACAATTGATATTTTTATTTTTGTTATGAACACTATTGTGTGAGTGTGAGGCAAGGGGGATTCTACTGGAATTAAAGGATATTGCTGGAGAGAAGATTTCAATTCGCCCTCATGGATTCATGGTCAGGCTAGGGGGTGAATCGGGAAAGTAGATTGGCTGCCCCGTTCTACGATTGGGAGGAACATGGTTGTTCCCTTTGGCTTCCCGCAAAGTGATTCAGATATGTACTCTACCTTATCCTAGTTAAATGTCATGTGCTGCAATCTATTTACTTCTATGTATGGATTTCTGGTTGAATGTTGTGGTGGAAAGATCTATCATTTTACTTCCTAGTCATTAGCTAGAAATGGACTTATTCATTTAGATGTGATGTTGAGTAATTACTAAGGACATGGAATGTATCAAACAGTAAGATGAATCCTGTAGAAGTTACTAATCTAATGATAGAATGGACTACAGACTACAACTATCTTCTTAGTAAATTTTGTTAAGTAAAATGAAATTAAAATTGTTTGCATAAATACTTGAATCCACATGCACCAATATCTGTGGAGGATTTCATTTCCTGTAGATGCTTATAGTATACAATGAGACTCCTCTAATGAGAATACCAGTCCAGATTCAAAGTAAATACACTCTTTATCACAGAGGTATTAATCAATATGCATATCGACTTGTATAAATATATTATGAACATATATGTATATACATAATGAGCGTTTTGTATGATATAATATGACGCTGGAGTAAACTAACTACTAAGGTATCCGAAAAACTAGACAGATATACATATAAACATTTACATAGGAAAATAATTCAGAAACTTAGCAAACCCCATTACAGAAATATAAGTATATGTACATAAGTATGGTAGTGATGGTACTTTAGTAATGACTATGTGGTTTAAAAGCGCACCTACAGTATAACCTCTGTCGTAGGTACAATGCTACAGGGTATCTAGTATAAAGGAGTAAGAAAACCACATGAAAGGAAATAAACACGAATTATGGAAGTCCCGATCTTTTATAATCTCAAACGAACAAACTTTTGCCTCTCGATTTATATATGAAAAAACCCCAAAATCTAAATGGAATCCCACAGACATAAGCTTTACACAAAACCATTGCATACAACTAGTTCATAAGTCAAATTTACAAATAGTGGAATAAGACTCAGGTTCAACTCCTATCAAAAACTAGTGTTATATTAGAATGCAAGTATACGATGCATAAACAAAATCTGGAAGTCATCACCCGATCCCGGTGGAAAAAAAAAACCTTAGGTGCATTTGTTATTATGCTAGATTTAGGAACACTATTGTGCTTAGCCGAATCATTTTGAGAAGGAACAGGGTAATCAATAGTGAGATTCAATTATGGAAAAATAACTAGAGAATTCGAATCTGTAATAACAAATCTTTTTTTCGGAAATATCGAGGAAAATATTAAACACAAAAAGTGACAGATTGAAATCCATTTACACAACGAAATAATACTCAAAGCATAATGATCATATTACTTAAATAGAACGACTGTCTGAGTATCATAAGTCCAACCAGGCGCAAGCTTTCCGTAGTTTTTCTTCATACCAAAATGTTTATACAAATCAGAGTGTACCCTGTATCAACTAAATACAGAACTTGGAGCTAAAAATCTTCAAACATTAGGGATGGGACATAGCCTTGATCATCTGTGCAGCTAAACTCGATATAGACAGAAGGGCACTGTGTTGGAACAAGAATACCTCTTCAAGGAGTGAAGAGGGTGTCCCCATGCTTCAGCGTGACCACATCTATAGAAAATAATCTAAAGCATTATAATGTATCCAATGAAAATAATATGATTAAATTACAGAACATAACAAAATTAGAAAATGGGTTGATGATTACTTAACTGTAATGGAGTGTTCTTGCCTTCTGCCATCACGTTATCCCACACGCCTCCCAGACCGAAAGGGGAAGAGGAGTTGGTGCCTCCCTGATGGCTACCCTCGCACATCAAGGGGCCCATCATTAGCGATGAATACTAGTTTTAATCAAAAACACTGCAGGAAATGAATTTGCGTATAATGACAATAAAGTAATAGTAAAAATAAAATTAATGTGACATTCCAAATATGAACAGGAAGGATTAAAACACCTCCGACCATGAGAACGTCGCTCCTAATCAATATAATGACACTAGGGAATTAAACACAGAAGTTATCTCAAGTTAAACAGTCTGTCGAAAGGTTTGTTACGCACCCAAGTAAGGGAAAACCCGGACATGACACTCTGTCATCTAAGACAAATCGATTCGGAAACCGGGCCCAATAACAAAAGTTCAAACAAAAAATATAGCATATCCCAAATGGACATTTCTAACAGACATCGTAGTAAGTTCCTCCACGAAAGGAGAATAGCTCGGCCTCGACAGGAAGGCTAGTAGAGAGAAAGGGGACAAACCGTGAAGAACCTAGACCTTGCTAGGGTACCACCTACCCCTTTCAAAATAACCTCGAAGAACAGCAAGAATGCTACCGAGGAACTGACTGGGAACAAGAGCATGCAAAGACCTACCTAATAAGACAGAAAGATCTGAATGCGTAAATAAAATAATAGTCAAGGGTAAACTTACCCCGCACAGAGCTGCCATCAAGAAGTCCCTTCCCAGATCTCCACCCATCTGGCACAGGAGCTAAATCATAAAATCATGACCACGATGCTACAACCATATGAAAAATGGTCTCAGACGTTTCTTCCTCCTTCACTAAACCAGAACTAGAATAAAAATGAAAAATGGTCTGAGACGGTTCTTCCTCCACCAAACCAAAACCAGAATGAAAGTGAAAGTGCGGGAGTAACCCTTCTCATGGAGTAAAGGGGATGGGATCTTTGTACTTGGACCATGTGAATTTATGGTAAGTGTCGACATCTCATTGGAGCACACCAGTCGAACTCTAAATCGAAGAAACGTATCCCAGGCGCTTTAAATGTTGCAGACGGGCCTTTAAGGCACGAGGGTTCTAGTGTGTATCGGTTGCTTAGAACATTAATGGCGAGGTAAACGGATGGCCTACTTAGGGTTACTCTTATCGCCTTACTATACTGTTATGCGTTGAAACCAACTACCATTGCTTTAACCATCCGAAACGGATAGCCTAATGTCGTTACTTACCGTGTAGTTTATGTTAGCATGATCATAACCATAACCTTCATAAGTTAGCCTCTTCGTGCTTTATATTCAATGGTGCAAGTTTAGTTCCCAATTTTATACTCAATAGCATTTGTTTCCGAATAATCTTAACCTCTCCTTGTAGATCTTATAATGATATATATATTGGAATGAGCGTCATAAGACCTTACATCTATAACCCTCGCATTCATATGATAGTGACTCTAAGTAGTTACATTTCCATATCATAAAGTGGGTCTTGGCAACGAAAATGGTAGATAATAACAAGTTGCAATGAAATAGGATATCCCTAGCTATGTACCTATGTTCGTACATAACTCAATACCGAAATAGGAAGCAACGACTTTATGTTAAAATAGGATAGAGAAGTAAACAACAATAAGACTGTTGTACAGTATGATTGACGAATGACTGAAAAAATTTAAAGACATAGAAAGAGAAAGGCAACGGGACTACTGTATATTATAGTTGATGAATGAATGAAAGGCTTTAAAGACACAGAACCAACTCAAAGTTCCCAATTATTTTTTTATTTTTTTTTATATATAAATTTTGAGGTACATTACAGGAACAACCACAAGGTTAGGAGGTTCAAGGACAAGAAGACAAGGTCTACAGATTGAAGAAAGCACTGTATGGTTTAAAACAAGCTTTGAATGCTTGGTACAGTCGCGTAGATTTCTATCCCACATAGAATTTATTTTAGAGAAGTGAAAATGATCCAACATTGTACAATAAATAAAATCAACAAGGTAATATGCTAATTGTTTGTCTATATGTGGATGATTTGATATTTAGAGGTGACTTTCGTATAGAATAATTCAAGTCAGTCATGAATGAGAAATTTGAAATGACTGATTTAGGGCTTATGAGATATTTTTTGGGAATAGAAGTTCACGAGTCCAAAACTGCTATATTTATCTCACAATCTAATTATACACATGAAATATTGAAAAGATTCAATATGATGAATTCAAAAGAAACGCCAACACCTGTCATAACAAGATTGAAATTAAGCAAGGAAGATAAAGGGTCCAAGGTGGATCCCACTCTGTTTAAACGACTGGTAGGAAGTCATATGTGTTTAACATCGATAATACCTGATATTGTGTATAGAGTGAGCCTAATTTAAAGGTTCATGGAAACTCCAAAAGAATCACATTCGAAGGCAGGAAAGAGAATCCTGAGATACGTGAATGGAAAAAAAGATTTTGGTATAAAGTACTCCACTTCAGAAGATTTCAAACTCATTGGATACACTGACAGTGATTGTGGAGGCAACATAGATGACAAGAAAAGTACCTCTAGGTACACGTTTCAATTTGGAACAGTTATGGTATCATGGGAATAAAGAAAGCAACCCATATTGACTCTTTCTTCAGAAGAGGCAAAGTACGTCGTAGCTACAAGTGCAGCTTGTCAAGCAATTTAGGTGAGAAGAATGTTAAAAAATTTGTTGCAGGAACAACATGAACCAACAATAGTATTCTATGACAACAATTCAGCCATAATGTTATCAAATAATGATGTGTTTCACAAGAAAACTAAACATATTGATACAAGGTATGAGTTTATCAGAGAATTGATACATGACAAAGAAATTTGTTTAGAGTTTTGCAATTCAAAAGAATAAGTCACATACATTTTCACAAAGGCTTTAGCAAGAGATGCATTTCAGCATCTCTGCAGTAGTCTTGGAGTCTACGTAGTAACATATGAGTAACAATAAAATTGAAATCTCAATTTTTGATGTAATTTTCTTTTGTAATCCCACCTACTTATAATTAAGGGGGAGTGTTGGAAATAGTAATAACAAGTAGGTGAGATCTTTACTCTCTATCGATTTGTTTATTAGTTATTCTGTCAGCAGACGAATTGTCAGGCAGTCAGTCTGACAGTCTGCAAGTGCAAAGTCTCGCGATTACTCAAAGTCATACGATTAGCGGTAAAGTTATAAATGGAGTCGATCTCTATCTTATCAAGTTCAGTTAAGTGGTTGAAGATTCGATCTTATTAATGATAGTGTTTAATGTTGATTCGGTCTTAGATTTTATAGGAAGTCTCAGTCAGAGACCATATAAGTCCGAGTCGCTTAGTTAGTCGATGATGTTGAAGAGAAGCAGTTGATGCATAGCAAAAAAGAGAGGTACAAAGAACAGTCGAGAACCTGTAGCAGCTGAGGAGTTGAAGAAGTCTGAGCACAAGCTCTGGCTCTATAAACTCAGTAGAAGAAGTTATTGGAGCAAAAGTTCATTTCTGTCATTGTATTTTGTATTCGTGCACTATGCCGAAGTTCATTAATATTAATCATTTTGTGTATTGACAAGTTTTTGTCTTATTTCTCATTTTATGTGCTAAGCATAGCACTCTGTTTTTTCACATTCGTAAATCATTTCATTAAGTGTATGTATTCGAGTGTATGTATTCGCAGTGCGCAAGAAACTCAACAGTCTATGCATTGCGCAATGGTCTTGAAATCTGTGTTGTGTAGTCTGTTTGGTGCGCAATATTTGAAACTGCATTGCGCAGAGTAGAGTGTGTGCACCCTCCATCGGATATCCCTTATAAATATTGTAATATCATACTTAAGTTTTAAAAAATAGTCTTAAAAGACTATTTTAATACAAATACTATTTTTAAAACATAATACTACCTCAACTTTAATTATTTTAATACAAATACTATTTTTAAAACGTAATACTACCTCAACTTTAATTTATGTTTAATATTTTTATATTTTTTTCTATTGATACATAATTATAATTATACATGTTACAATTAAATCTCACCTTTTTAAATGCAATAAATAACTTTATACATTAGATTTATTTAATCCGTTTGATACTAGATGATTAATATGAGATGTTTTTTTTTATATACTATTCTCCAATTAATTAGAAACAGCAACTACAGGACAGGAACTGGTGGCAGTAAAACATTACCGTGAAAGTAAAGATGAAGCTGCCGTCACATACTCGAATCTGCATGAACACATTCGTAATCTGCCGTGAAAGTAAAGATGAAGCTCCACCGAATGTTTTTCTTCGACACAATGAACACATTCTTCATATTATTTTTTTGATTCTAACTCGTCTTATAATTTCAGGACAGCCGTTATCATCAACGTGGTACTGTGGGCCAAACTGAAAGCGAAAATGTACAATCAAGAATAAGAGAAAGAGAGATCGGGCGAAAAGCAACCTACCCCAAAAGGAACATCCCTGGGGGACCATATTCTCAACATCACGAGGACATTCCTGGGGGACCAGATTCTTAACATTACCACCGCAAAACAAAAGGAACTAAATAGGACAAAATGTGGGTACTAAGAAAAAAAGTCTTGCAGCAGGTCAGTTTGTCACTTTGGATCTTACAACTGAGAAGATATTTGGATTCCTAGGTTTAAATAGTTTGCTTTTGGTAGAAACAACGTAAAAGGTAAGGGACTAAATAGACAAAATGTGGGTACTAATAGAAACGTTTGGCAGGAGCTAACTTTTAATCTTGCAACTGAGAAGATATTTGGATTCCTAGGTTCAATTAGTTTTTTTTGGTAGAAGCATTGAATGTACAAATTACTTAATTTTCTTTAAAGCCAAGTTTTGTTTGTCAAAAATTATTTCTAGTCTTTGAAATCTTTTGTATCAAGGTATACCAAATAATAATAATAATAATAAGGTTAGGTTGAAGTTAGACAACAAATTGGTGTATGAGATTCCCTTGTTTCTCGGAGAAGGGGACTTCCTCTACTTCATTTTCCTTTGGATTGGAATTTGTGATCTCTTAGGAGGAAACACATGCTCTTAACCATTAACATTAATCATATAGATAGTTTGAAGTTCAAACAATCATATAATAATTTTTTTTTGAAAAAGACAAATTTAAATATTCAATATATTTTAATTTTTTTTGACATTAATGACAAAATTACATGTGTAAAGATGGTTTTTTTGGTATTCATCAACAAATATAAATGTATTGATAATATGATAATTTTTTATTACTTAAATTGTAGTTTTAAATGTTTAAATTGATTCAACCCCATAAAATAAGTTTTATACTAAATTGTGAAATCCCATTCACAAAAATATACAATTCTTCTAAGAAATTGTGAAATCCCATTCACAAAAATATACAATTCTTCTAAGAAATTGTGAAATCCCAATCACAAAAATATACAATTCTTCTAAATTTTTATGAAATTAAAAAAAAAAATAATGAAAAAAATATATTTAGAAAATGAAAAGGTTAAAATATTTAGATTACACATTTTGAAAAATAGCTGTAACTCTAGTCTTCGATATCCATATATATTATATAAAATAATAAAGTGTTCGATATCGATATATATTATATAACATAATAAAGAAATCAAAATAAAAATATCAAAAAGTACCTTCCCATATATGCAGAGACCAGATTAAAAGCACATAGCTTAAACTTCAGACAACCCTTAATCCCGACATTTTGAAAATGGTTGTAGCTGTCGTGTCATCTACGTCATATATATATATAAAATTAAAAAACCCAAAAGTAATTCCCGAGAAAGTGTTGAATTACATCTACATTCGGTTGCTCCGGTTGCTTGATAGATTGCATTGTATTTACGAGGATCATGCCAATGGAACGTTTGCCTCTTTTGACATTTGATAACCAGTTTTACATGAATGTATGTTTAAATTCGATGGTTAAATGTTCTTCGTTTTCCAATACTGTTATCAGCGTTGTATTTTTTATTAAATTGTAAATGCGCATGTTTGTTTTTCACCTCTTATTTTATATATAGAACTGTGTATATTATATATACGAGAAGAGGAAGATACTAATTTTATAAACTCTACATCTTAAATACTAATTTCTTTATTAGTATTAAAGTTAGGGAAAGATTAGTAATAATACACTATTTTAGATTAATATAGGGATAAATATTATATTATTAATAATAGAGATTAATGTAATATTCACCTTTCATGATAATATTATTAATGCTTATTAACTATTGTTATAATTAATATTGTTATTATTAATAAAAATGATTACTAATAATATTATTAATGTTTATTAACAATTGCTATAATTAATATAGTTGTTATTAATATACAATTATATTAGTTATTATTATTTATTAATAATAATAATATTTATATTAATATTATTAATAATACTTTAATTATAATATTCATAATTAATATAGTTAAGGATGGTAATACTCCTTTATTCTTTAATAATAATATTCTTTATTAATAATAGTAATAATAATACCTTATTGAAATAAAGTAATAACAACATTTTGCTAATAATAAAGTAATAATACTTTATTAATAACAAAGTAGTAATAATACTTTATTATATTGTTTGTATTAATATTCAATTGTAATTGTAATTGTATTAGTTATTATTATTAGTTAATAATAATAATGTTTATTAAAATTATTAGTAATACTTTATTATAAAGTATTAATAATATTATAGTCATTTATCATAAACTATTATTATATAAATATCTTTGAGGTTGAGAAAATTTTAATTTACTTCCTATCTAATTAAACTATAATAAAGTTGTAATTTACATCTTATCTAATAAACTATGATTAAAGTTTTCATTTAAACTAGATGGTACAGAAGATTTCCTCCATGCAATATATTATGTTAATTCAAAATTCATTTCTTTATGACAAATGAAGAAGTTTATTAGAATTTTTCTAAAAAACATGGCCAAAATATCCATTTCACAATGTGTCAAAGTTGCATTGTGATGAACATAACTATATATTGCAATGTGATCAACATTACTCGACATCACAATGTCAGAAACATATCCCGGCATCGCATTTGAACAATACCTTTCACCAACATCAAAAAGAGATGCAATCTTATATAATCCGATGTCACAATGTTATGCACACGTCCTACTATTGCAATATGACAATTATACCTTGTCATCAAAATATGGCATTAGCCATGGTTATGTTGATATAATAATTGCAAATAACCCAACCCATCATTTATGTCATAATGAGACATAACCATTGAGGAACATACCATTTTTTCATAAGCCAACCTAACTGAATATCAGAATGAAACATCACCATTCTCGAACATCTCACTTTAACATAACTCATAAGAAAAATCTCTTTTCGAGATAACCATAAATGAATAGGCTATGTGGTGTAATGTTACAATGTGACTAAACCCAACATTTCCTTACATGAACATTGCAATGTGATGCCCATGGCTAAACCTTACTATATGATGAACATTTAAATTTGTCACATTTTGATGAATGTTCTTTCCATCATGATGTGTTGAACATTTGCCAATGTCATCATGTGTCAAACATTTCCAAACTTTGGTACGTGATGAACATAACCCAAGGTGAGAGTGTCACTATCATATCATAACGTCACAATGTGAGAAACATAAATTGGCTATGTGAATAGTAACAATGCAATGTAATGAACATAAACGGATATGGAATTGTGATGAACATAGTCCTGTTGTCGCAATATGACAAAGATATCCTCACATTGCAATGTAATCCACATATCCTCATGTCATAATGTGACCAACATTTCCAAACCTCCCAATCTAATGAACACAACCCATTATTGCAATTTCATGTACAAAACTCAATGTGGCAGTGTGGTAAACATAGACCGACATTACAATGATATGAACATTTCTTGACCTCACAATGTGATGAACATAACCTCATGTCACAAAGAGACGAACATTTCTCGACATCAAAATGTGATGAACAATGCTCTAATGTTGCTATGAGACGAACAAAACCTCATGTCTTAATGTCACGAAAAAAACCTGACAAGCATTTTAATTCGTTACCACCATAGTAAACCATGATTAAACATAACCAACAGTGTTGACTATAATCAGCTCCAAAAGGTCTACAAACGTCAACCAAGGGTGTGTTCAACAATAGTCAATCTTACTCAAGCATAGTCAACCATGGTCATGGTCAACCACACTCAACGATGGTGAAGATCAAAATCTAACAACCATAAATTGTATTTGCAAATAGTAACGCTACAATGTGACAAACATAAACAGACATGGCATTTTGACAGACTTAGCCCTGTCATCGCAATGTGACAAACATATCTTCATGTTGCAATGTGACGCACATATCCATCCATCGCAATGTGTCAAACATTTCCAAGTGTCCCAATTTGACAAACACAACCCATTATTGCAATGTGATGTACACAACCCATTGTTCCAACGTGAGAAACATAAACCAACATTGCAACGAGAAGAACAATTCCTTACATTGTAATGTGCCAAACATAACTTAGTATTTCAATGAGACGACCATTTCCAGATGTCGCAATTTAACGAACATAAATAGATGTTATAATGTGATGAACAAGACCCAAGACAAACATTCCCCAACATCGCAATGTTACGAACATTTCAGATGAGACGAGGATTTGCAATGTGACGAACATTTTGAATCAGAAGAACGTTTTCAATGACATGAACATTTGCAATGGGAAAAACATTTGCAATGTAATGATCATTTGCAATGTCACCATGTGATGACCATTTTCAATGAGGCAAACATTGCTCGTCGTCACATTATGATGAACATAACTTCATGTCCCAATTAGACGACCATTTCCCAAAGTCATAATGCGATGAACATAACTAGATGTTGGAATGCGACAAACAAAGTTTGATGTCGCAATGTCATGAAGAAAACCTCATGTCGCAATGTGACGAACAAAGTGAGATCAACATTGCAATGATGTAGTTCCATAGTAAAACATGGTTATACATAATCAACATGGCCCACCATAATTATCTCCATAAGGTCTATGAAGGTCGACCAAGAGTATGATAAATAATATTCAAACTCGGTCAACCATATTCAACCATAGTCAACCATGGTGAATTTTATCTATGATCAACCATACTGAAATTTTTTCAACCTCATTCATTCTTAACCATAGTCAACCATGGTTATGGCCAACCATACTCATAGTTAAGCTCAAACAAGGTGAATTCCATCCATAGTCATGATCAACCATGGTCATGGTCATTAATAAGAATATGGTCATGGTCACTAATATATTATTTTTAAGGTATTAATATGGTTATGGTCATGGTTATTAATGTATTATTATTAATATACAATTGTCAACCAAGTTTTACGAATGTTAACCATGGTCATGGGAAATCTCATGGAAAACAATTTTTAACCATGCTTAAGCATTGCCAACCATGGTTAACCATGGTCAAGGTCAATCATAACTAACCATGGTCATGGTAATCCAATGTCAAATTTAATTAACCATGCGCATGGCCAACCATTCTTTATTAATTTTTTTATAAGCCAACCTAGTTGAATATCATAATGAAACATCAACATTCTCGAACATCTCACTTTAACATAACTCAAAAGAAAATTCTCTTTTGAGATAACAATAAATGAATAGGCTATGTGGTGTAATGTTACAATGTGACTAAAACCAACATTTCCTTACATGAACATTCCAATGAGATGCCCATGGCTAAACCTTACTGTGTGATGAACATTTTAATTTTTCACATTTTGTCGAATATTTCTTTACATCATTATGTGTTGAAAATTTCCCAATGTGAGTATGGGTCAAACATTTATCAACATTGGTACATGACGAATATAACCCAAGGTCACATTGTCACTATCATATCACAACGTCACAATGTGACAAACATAAATTGGCTATGTGAATAGTAACGTTGTAATCTAACAGACATAAACATATATGGAATCGTAATGAACATAGCCCTATTGTCGTCATATGACAAACATATCCTCACATTGCACTGTCATCGATATATCATGATGTGAGAATGTGACCAACATTTTCAAACATCCCAATCTAATGAGCACGACCGATTGTCATAATGTCATGTACAAAACTCAATGTGGGAGTGTGGTAAACATAGACCAACATTACAATGAGATGAAAATTTCTTGACGTCGCAAAGTGACAAACATAACCTAACATCACAAACAGATGAACATTTCTCCACATGACAATGTGACTAACAATTGTCTAATGTCACTATGTCACGAACAAAATCTCATGTCACAATCTAACAAATAAAACCTAACAAGCATTGTAATTCGGTACGGCCATAGTAAACCATGATTAAACATTATCAAATGGGCTAACCATAGTCAGCTCCATAAGGTCTACAAAAGTCATCCAATGGTGTGTTCAACAATAGTCAATCCTGCTCAACCATAGTCAACCATGGTCATGGCCAACCATACTCAATAATGGTAAAGGTCACAATCTGACAACCATAAATTAGCTTTGTGAATAGTAATTTTGCAATGTGATGAACATCAATGGACCTGGCATTCTGACAGACTTAGCTATGTTGTCACAATGTGATGAACATATCCTCATGTTGCAATGTAACATACATATCCACCCATCACAATGTGTCGAACATTTCCAAGTGTCCCAATTTGACGAACACAACCCATTATCGTAATGTGATGTACACAACCCATTGTTGCAATGTGAGAAACATAAACCAACATTACAATGAGATGAACAATTCCTCACATTGTTGTTATCACTGAAAAATCATCCGGAACATTGCACAAAATGGTTAAGAAAAAACATCAATGCCAACAATAATTAGTCGACCTACAACACCAAAATTCATCCATAAGGAAAAAAACTATATAATTGGGTTAAAAATTGAAGTGCGCATATTCAGGAAAGGAAGCGCGCACACAATGTGCAAAGTGCATGACTGTCTACCAAAAAAGTTGCGCACTTCTATGAACGACACACTTATGGATCTTGTTGACCCATCAACCACTTCTAGTCTGACATCCAACACGATTTGACACTCATATTTGAGAGAAATCTAGCTTGGGGGCTAGTCAAGGGCTTGAGGGTGTGCTAAAAGGTCCCTTGTTCAAACTATGAACCAATTACATTTTTCCATGGATGAATGCTATAAATAAGAGCCATGGTTGTGCTAAGAAACAAAGATCTTCAAAGTATTGTTATACTGCAATAATTCTTCTATGAGAATCCTCTTTTCTCTTTGAAGCCTTCAAGCACCATTGCAATAGGTCATTCCACTCACCTTTTTGAGGGAATAGGCATTGTTTTTCTTCAC
>JZKD02S0756544.1:815473-841518 GCA_000966675.3 Picea glauca | reverse complement strand
CCCTTCCCCCCACCCTCACCCTACCCCCACCCTCATATATGAGGGTGGGGGAAGGGGCATTAATAGAGAAAATATATTTTCTCATATATGAGGGTGGGGGGAGGGGCATTACTAGGTGGGGGAGTGGCATTAATAGAGAATATATATATATGTTATAATATATATATATTTTCTCTATTAATCCCCCTTCCCCCCACCCTCACCCTACCCCCACCCTCATATATGAGGGTGGGGGAAGGGGCATTAATAGAGAAAATATATTTTCTCATATATGAGGGTGGGGGGAGGGGCATTACTAGATAAAATATATATAATATATTTTATCTAGTAATGCTCCTTCCCCCACCCTCATATACTCCAAGGGTGGGGGACGGGCATTAATAGAGAATATATATATATATATATATATATATATATATATATATATATATATATATTCTCTCTATTAATGCTCCTCCTCCCACCCTCATTATATATATTTTCTCTATTAATGCCCCTCGCCCACCCTCATATACTCCAAGGGTGGGGGGCATTAATAGAGAAAATATATATAATATATTTTCTCTATTAATGCCCCTCCCCCAACCCTCATATATAGGGTGAGGGGGGGCATTAATAGAGAAAATATATAGGGTGGGGGGCCATTAATAGAGAAAATATATTATATATATTTTGTCTATTAATGTCCCTCCCCCACTCTCATATGTGAGGTTGGGGGGCATTAATAGAGAAAATATATATATTATAATATATTTTCTCTATTAATGCCCCCCGCCCTCATATAATGAATTATATATATTATAATTCATTATAATATATATAGAGAAAATATATTATATATATTTTCTCTATTAATGGTACTATTCATTCTATAAATTAGAATGAATAGAATCATATGAAAAAATGAGTAAAAGGGGCAACTTACACCACTTCAGACAAGCACTTAGCGGATGCCATTTCCATCTTCTAATGGCTTATATGTCTCAGTTGAAGCTATAGCAGGCTGGAACTGTAACGTCATGGAAACTCATGATAACATATGAAGATAAATTTTTATTTCCTTGAAGACATGAATATAACTTTTTCTTTTCATGAAGACATGAAGATAACTTCTTCATATACCAATTTTAATCTAAGCAATAAAGCCCTAGATTAGTCTCCATGACTAACCCAATCATATGCCTGTAAATGCAAGCACATATTCACGTAAAGTTAAGTGATCAATTCATAAAATGGGAATCCCATGGTACCACCTCGTTTTATTTTCAAATTTTATAGAAATAATATTTAGTAGATAATGTTTTATGAAATCTACGGTTAGTAGTGCACTCTTTTCCTATCCTTCCCATTTTTTAATTCATTTGTAAAACAATAAATTTAACACATATACAAAATACAAAATCACTCGTAACTAAAGACATATATTAGGTAAAAATGAAGGTCTTAAAACCGTGCCTGATATGCCATCTGGGAGTAGTTGTAAAGCCCTTTTCTCCCTGAGCCTCCCACTATACTGTGTTTTATTACAAGATACTCACATGATAAAAAGAAGCACAATAGTAGTTCTAGGAGGGTGATTACAACAATTTAGGACTTGAATTTCATTGTTAATGTTGATGACATATTCATAGTATGAAGCAAAAAACATATTAACACCTTCAAGCCTACATATACCAGAATAACCTAGGCTTTCTCCTCCAAATATGTTTCATCTTGATCTTGATCTCCAATCCCTTGGTGATTATCCGTGATCAAGGACTACTATCTATCTTCCCTTTCCTGCCTTCTTTCCTCTTTCCACATGCAATCCTAGATCTCCTCGATCTGTCAACACATAGCTCCCCTCTAAATCAACAGCTACAGCTGATTCTGGATTTTCGGCCTTCGGGAGTTTCAACTCTCAACTTCTCTTTCCTTCATATGGAAATCCTCCAGAGTGAAAGATCTCTCTGTTATAATATGAAAGAATGTGCTCATTTTACCATTGGAAATATCACTATTGTCACCCAACCATAGGTTGAAGCCACCCTCCGAGCACCTTGACCTTGACAGAGAGAAGAATCCTGGTAGAAATCCAATAGCCAAGCAAGGCTAATGCACCAAGCAAGAAGTAACCAAACTTGATCAGAGATTCCCACCCAAAACTGGTGCAACCCTTCCCTAGGACTTGTGCACAAGACTGCCAAACTCTAGTGCGCACAAGTGACTTCTACAATTTTAAGAGTGTTTCAAATGAGAGACTGAGGCCTTGTATTTATAGTATTCCTAGCAAACTTGTCTGGGCCGACTTTTCCTTCTGGGTACTAATTAATTCATATTAGTTGACTCTCCTTAGCCGACATCTCATTTAGGGTTACTTTCATTTCTTTTCTTCCTTCCGGAACATTATAATATTATCAAAAGTCACAATGGAGGTTCATACCTCCCAAAGCTACCGTAATATCAACACTCCCTCCTAGCTAGGGAGGTATGGTCTTGAGCACAAACAGACCATTCAACTGGTAGCATCACAAGCACCGTCATTATTATCCAACGGGATAATCTCCATGACAATAGGTACAATATGAATTGATAGAACACAACTGTGTTTATCCATGGTATCCCATGCAATCTAGCAATATACCTCATGTAAATTTATGCAATATTAGCTATTGTATGAATCATATTCACAGGAACAAAATGAACATCCTTTGTCAATTTATCAACCACTACCATGATTGAATCATGTTGTCTTTTTTTCCTGCGAAATTTAGTTATAAATTCAATGGTTACTACTTCTTGTTTCTTCTCTGGAATTGGTAATGGTTGTAGAAAACCCGCTAGGTGCCTATGCACAACCTTCACTCTTTCACATTCCATACATCTAGCAATGTAATCAACATATTTTTTCATTCCTAGACAAAATAATTGGCCTCTTACTACTGCAATTGTTTTCTGGTAACCAGGATGTCTGACATATGGAACATTATGCATTTCTTTTAATACCAAATTCCTAAGTTCTTTGGAACTAGGAAGATGAATTCTATTTTTATGCATAAGTAATGCATCTTCCTTCATCTCATATTCTTTAATTTCATGTTGTACATTTTCTTGTTGTAATATTTCATTTTCTTGTAGCTAATGTTGATCCTTAGCAACAACATCTAAAATTTCTCTCTTTAAATCTGATTGAAGCATAATAACAACTGTAACATGAATGAGATGTACTCTTCTACTAAGTGCATCGACAAATTTATTTTATTTTCCTTTGATATGCTCGATGTCAAAATCGTATTCACTTAAAAATTCCATCTATTGTGTTTGTATGGCATTTAAATTTGGTTGTTCAAAAAGATATTTCATACCACTATGGTTTGTTCTTAATTCAAATCTCTTCCCAATGCGATAATGCCTGCAATCTTCAAAGCGTGAACAATGGAAACAAGTTCCATGTCATGTGTGGCATAGTTCTTCTCGTGCTCTTTAAGCTTTCTGGACTCATAACTAATGAAATGTCCATTTTGAGTGAGGACTCCACCAAGTCCTTCCTTGCATGCATCTGTACATATCATAAAAATTTCATTTGGGTCAACAATTTTTTTAACAGGTGCAGTAGTAAGTAATTCTTTCAACAAATGTAAGTTCTCTTCACACTTAGATGTCCATTCAAATTTAATTCCCTTCTTTTGCAAATAATTGATGGGATGAGCAATCTTAGATAACCCTTCTATAAATATTCTTTAGTAACTGGCTAACCCCATAAAATATTTGACTTCTGAAACATCTCTTCAACTATAAGGATGGAATCTCCCTTATAGAGATGGGTCTTGGAACTCCTTTTAAAGTGTTATGTTTTCCTTGTTCATCAATACATGTAAATGTATTGTTATGACAATCTAGGATAGCATGATGTCTTTCCAACCCAATCTGAATATCATAAGACCCCAATGGTATAATATTTATATTAGCATTAGTATTCACACCATTAAGACTTATGGGACAACCTTTGACCATATCATGGATTATCCTTTTGGTTCCAGTGGATAGTTGAACCAAAATTGAATTTCCGGGTTTACTTTTCTCCAAATGTAATACATCCACTATTTTATGATCAATGTAACAATGAATTTATCTTGAATCAACTAAAATAGAAGTAGGATGATTAATTATTTTACCTTCCACCTCCATCATATTGGATTGGTACTATGTTTGTCGATCATCTAAGGATGCATATATTATCTGATGCAGACGGCCTCTCGCACGTCCGTGATCACCAAGACCTTCTTTTTCCCTAGGCCCGAAGAGCCAAATTGCTCCTCAAATCCCTTATCGGGGCTACTCTACACCCACAGGATGCTCCTCTGATGAATTCCCTTTACCCTATCAGGAAATCGAATATCGCGTGGTCGTGAGTCTGGGACTCACGGCATCAAGTATCACAAATCCCCGAAACCCGATGAGCATTCACCTCACGTGCTCCTTTTCTCTTATGGGGAATTATCCTATCGGGAAATCGGTATTTTCGCTGTCATAAGTTTCTCACCTCGTGAATCCCCGAATCTCGATCTGCGATGGCACTCCCTACGCACCTTAGCTCCCTCCGGCTATTCGTTTGCATGCGACTGCTAGCCATGAGAACACAGTCCTTCCCACTTCGGAAGTTAGGACTTCGCGGATTTGAAATGAGTAGGATTTACACCTTTGGAAATCCTGAAATGTCAAATTCCGACTCCTCTAGATCCTCGGACACGCGTCCCTCAGATCAACGGCTCTGACCCTGTCGGGAAATCACAGATCGTGATTCCGTTATGCAAGAGTTTCTCGACTCCAGAAACCCCGATTCTCTGATTCCTGACTCCTCGGGATCTCTTGCCACGTGTCCCCGCTGATGGACGGTTCTAAGTGCGCGTCGGGATATCGCAGATCACGATTCCAACATACAACGGTTTCACACTCCTGAAATCCCCGATGACTAAATCCCGACTCCTGCCTTGATGTCTAACACGTGTTCTGTTGAGATCAACGGCTGAGATCCTTCCTCGGGATCTCGAGAATCATAAGGTCCTGATTCTCTGCTTTGGCAAAATCCCGATGACCTTGATATCCCGATGACTCCTCCGGGACTCCTAGTCTGCTCCTTCGAGCTTAAACCCTGCACAACTTCTCGAGATCTAACGGCTGACAGTATTTCGCTGTTTCCCTTGGCAAATCCTGACCGTCGATTTCTCTTCCTTGAAGATTTCTTGGGATATCTAAAAGTTCCTTCTAAGGAATTTCTCTGCAAGCCTGCTCTTGCTACTCTGCGTGACCCTTCCTCAATCAAACCTCCTACAAAGACTTCTGTTCTCTCCTTCAACAATGTTACGAGGGTGCTAAACCTCCTGAGATTTTCCACCCTGATTACTTCAGATGGATTTGTGCACGCTCCTCGCGCTCAACGTTCAACAACTTCTCAAGTGTTGAATCCTTCTGACTCTGTGCACCCTCTGCAGCAGCAGTCTTCTATCTCCTCGACTCAGATTAACAACTGAGACTCTTTCTTCTGCCTGCGAACTCACCTTGCACGGCTTCAATAACCCAAAACAACTTCTGGACGAATGAGAATAAAAGTTAAACTACTAAGCCTTCATCAATGCACTTCTTGCGGATGAATTCAACTGCACTCTTGCAGGAATCTCCTGGCTCAGATAGAGAAACAATTGAAACTCATTCTGTCTCCCTCCCAGACTTCAATTGAAATAGGAAATCACATGCACATCATATACAAAGCAAATGCATAATAGAAACAAACATTCCTGAGCATATCAATCAACATACAGAGAAAACAACACAACCCATGAGTTTGAATCAAAGTTCTTTCTATTAATTCAAATGACTATACATGATTGGTTCTACAATGTTCTTTGCTTACTATGCTCCTCTCCTAAATGCTTCCAATATGTTACAATAATACAATGAGGGTGTCTATATCCGTTTTCCCTCTCATATTCTAAAACTATCAAATCTAGAAATTAACATCCTATCTAACAACATTAAATCTATTAAATGCCTCCTACTACTTCAGACAAGAGCGTATGGCTCGAGGTATGATACAACATACAAAAGGTGCTCCTTCATAAAGGATTCATTAAAGGTTTGGCGCTTCATTTTTAAAAGTTTCCAAAGTAATATGGCATGTGTTAAAAAACACATGCGTTGGCTCCATGCTCGCTTTGGTAATTGCGATGCTCCTGCATCATACTCCTCGGCTTGAAAACTTTCATGGGCTCCTGTCCATGAGCTCCTTCATGGTCTGTCCATGATTTTGAATGACTACTTTTGTCTCCCAGCTGGCATCTTCCAGTGGGTGATTCTTCCATTTCACCAGATACTCGAAATATTCCTTTTGTTGGGTCTTTTTGCTCACCCTCTTATCAAGTATACACTCCATTTGTGGCCTTTCTGCAATCGGCATCTACTTCTGCCATTGGATTTATGGCTTTTCTTCACTCCCAGCTCCTACTTCCTCAGTCTTATATGGATATAATTCTGAAACATTGAATGTCAGAGATATCCCGATCTCATTCGGCAATTCAATCTCATAAGCATTCTCTCCCAATTTCTTCAGGACTCTACATGGCCCAATATTCTTTATTTTCAATTTATTGTATGTTCCCCTTGGGAACATTTCCTTCCTCAAATGTGCCAGAACTAGATCAACAACTTCGAACTGAAGTTGTCTTCGATGTTGATCCACTCTGTGCTTATATTCCTGGTTTGATTTCAACAATCGCTGCTTCACCCTGCTGTGAAGTTCTTCCATCACCTCTATGAATTATTTAGTGTCTGCGCTCTTGGTCGTTATCTACTCTAAATCCCTGAGTTCAGATACTCCTCTCAGCTTCCTTCCATATACAATCTCGAATGGAATTTTTCCTGTGCTTCTGTTCACTGAGTCATTGTACGCAAACTCTGCCTGTGGCAACACATTGTCCCAACTGTTGTGGTGCTCTGTCACTAGGCTTCTGAGTAAATCTCCCAGAATTCTATTAACCACCTCTATTTTCCCATCTATCTGAGGATGATAGGATGAACTAAACATTAAGTTAGTTCCCATCTTCTTCCAGAGTGTCCTCCAGAAATGTCCAATGAACTTCGTATCCCTATCCGATACTATGCTTCTGGGTAAACCATGAAGTCTAAAGATCTCCTTGAAAAACAAGTTTGCGATATGAGTCGCATCACGGGTCTTATGGCATGGAATGAAATGTGCCATTTTCGAAAACCTGTCGACCACCGCAAAGATCAAATCATGTCCTCTTTGCGTCCTCGGTAATCCCAGTACGAAATCCATGTTGATTTCATCCCATGGCCTCTCTGGTATGGGTAAGGATTGATAGAATCCTGCATTCTTCTTCTCGCCCTTTGAATGCTGGAAAATTCTGCATTTGTCAACAAACTTTTTGACTTTTGACCGCATCCCTGGCCAAAATTATTCTTCACTTAGCTTTGCAAATGTCTTATCGTGGCCAAAATGCCCTGACAATCCACCACTGTGTTTCTCTTTTAGCAGATTCTCCCTCATGGAGCAATTTGGAATACACAGTCGATTGTCTCTGAACAACAATCCATTTTGGATCATGTAATCCATCCATGGGCTTCTATCTCTGAGAACTAGATTCTCAGTTGTCTCATATGCCTCTGCAAAATCTACATCACCTGCATACATGTCTTTAATATTTTCAAACCCCAATGTTTTGACTCAGAACTCCTGCAGCAACAAACACTTCCTGCTCAAAGCATCAGCCACTTTGTTAGTAGTACTTGAAATGTGTTTAATTACAAATGTAAAGTTCTGCATATACTCTACCCATTTAGCATGTTTCTGATTCAACTTCTCCTGTTGAGTCACAAACTGCAATGCATGATTATCACTGTACAAAACAAATTATTTTGGGATTAAGTAGTGCCTCCACTTCTTCAACGCTTGTATAATAGCATAAAACTCTTTATCATACGTGGAGTACTTCACTTTTGTCTCATCCATCTTCTCACTAAAATATGCAATCGGCCTATCCTCTTGGCTCAAGACCACTCCTATGGCAAAGCCACTTGCATCACATTTCACTTGAAATGTCTTCTTGAAATCCGACAATACCAAGATCGGCTGCTCCGTGATCTTTCGCTTCAACAAATTGAAGCTCTTCTCTGCCTCTTCAATCCAATGAAAAGATTGATGTCTTTTCTTGACAGTGTCCATCATTGCTGCGCTAATTCCACTGAAATTCCTGATGAATTTCCGATAGAAACTAGCCAGTCCATGAAAACTTCTCACCTCAAAAATATTTCTTGGTGATGGCCAATTTTTAATTACCTCCACTTTACTTAGATCCATCTTTAACTCATTTGTTGATATGACAAATCTCAAGTAAATGAGTTTTGTCTTCATAAATGAAGATTTTCTCATGTTGATCAACAACTTCTCTTGCTGTAGCTTCCTCATTACTGCAGCTAAATGCTTCAAATGCTCTTCTTTTGACTTGTTGAAAATCAAGATGTCATCTAAATAAACAATGACAAACTTACCAATGAATTCCTTTATCACTTCATTCATCAGCCTCATGAATATACTCGATGCATTCGTCAAGCCAAACTGCATGACTAGCCATTCATACAACCCTTCGTTTGTCTTGAAGTTTGTTTTCCATTCATCACCTTCCCTCATGCGAATTTGATGGTATCCGATTTTCAAATGAACTTTTGAAAAAAAATTGGCTTCACTTAAACAGTCCATCAAGTCATCCATCCGTGGCAATGGAAACCTGTACCTGATGGTTATCTTGTTAATGGCTCTGGAGTCTGTACACATTCTCCAACCTCCATCTTTCTTTGGACTCAGTACCATTGGAACGACACACGGACTTAAACTTTCCCTGATCAGTCCTTTATCCAATAGTTCCTGCACCTGCCTTTTAACTTCTTTGTTCTCCTGCGGCGTCAACATGTACGCAGCTTTGTTCGGCAAACTAGTATGAGGTCTATGTGATGACTCACACTCCTCATTGGAGGGAACGGATGAGGTAATTCATCTACCACAATATCAATGAACTCTTCCAGCAGTTCCTAAATTTCTTCCGGCAAATCATCCACTCTTGTGCTGGTTAGAATGATTCTTGGTTTCCTGACCACAAAGAATTGTGGATCTTCCTTATTCTTTACTTCCACTAGAAGTTCCTTCCCACTCATGAGAAGTATAGTATTTCTCGGCTTTGGATTTACTTATTTTTCTTTAATTGGAAGTAAGATATCTGTCCTCCCATTATTTTCCAAACTATACGTGTTCATCTTCCCATCATGAACTATGTTCCTGTCATATTGCCATGGTCTGCCTAGCAATAAATGACATACATCCATAGGAATAACATCACAAAGAATTTTATCATTGTATCCTCCTATCTTGATGTCCACTAAGCACTGTTTAGTGACACTCACCTGATGTCCCTTTTGTAACCATGAAACTTTGTATGGACTCGGGTGATCAGTTGTCTCCAACTCTAGTTTTTCGACCATCTCGGTTGAAACGAGATTGTCAGTGCTTCCGCTGTCCACAATGACCTTGCATTTCTTGTCTTTGGTTTTTCATGCAGTCCTGAACAGTATGCTTCTCTGAGCGGTGTCCTCCACCTCCTTCTTGAGTGTTACAAGAACTTTACGCATCATCAATGACCTTCCGTCTTCTGCGTCTTCTGCTTCAGCAGCTCACCTCTGTGCTTCGGTGATGTGAGCTTCACCTCCATATTTCTTCTTGTATGGACAATCAACCGCCTTGTGTCCATTTTTTCCACATGTGTAGCATGTAATGATTCCTCCTCTTCCTCTTCCTTTACCTCTGGTACGAGGAAAAGTAATGTTATTAGTGTATCCTCATCTCTGTTCTACCTGTTGCATTCGTTGTTCAGCCTGTTAGGCTCGCTGTGAACTTCCACCTCTTTCCATCCTAGTCTGAGGCTTTTTCCAGTCGTCCTTAGATTTCTAGAACCTATCTTGGGAAACTGACTTACCTTTTGGTTGGCTCCTACCTCGGCCTCGCTGTGCTGGCTTACGGCTTAGATTTTCTTCAGCTTTCAGCTCCATCTGATATGCATCCTCCACTGTTCTGATGGTTGTCATACTCATCTCATCCCGGATATCGTATCTTAAGCCATTCATATACCTGGCAACTTTTTCATCATCGCTCTCTCGATGACCTGCTCTGATATTGAGCTTGTAGAATTATTCAGTGTACTCCTTCACCATCATCAACTTCTGTCTCAGGTTCTGCATCCTCCTGAACAGTGTGATTTGATAATCCCTTGGGATGAACTTTGCCTTCATCTTCACAATCATTTAATCCCAGCTTTTGATCTTTTGCTTGCCTTTGGAATGTCTATCTGCTTGAAGCTCGTCCCACCATAATGTTGCATGTCTCTTCAATTTCGTAATAGCATGCCTAACCTTTTTATCCTCTTCGATATCCTCATAATCGAAGTAGGTGTCAAGAGCCCTGATCCAATCCAATAGCTCTTCTGCATCCAGACTTCCTTCATAAGTTGGAATGTCCATTTTTTTCTTTGAACCTATCCGGGCGATAGCTTTGATTAATCGCTCGTTGGCTACATCTTCAGCTGCAACTTCTCCTTGTTGTTCAGCTTCAACTTCGCCTTCAGAGTCACTCAGATCCCCAACACCTGCTGTGCATCTTTGAGCTGCCTCCATGTCCTCAACTCTTGCTCGAAGATCTCTCATCTGTCTTTCCATCTTTGGATTTTCTGCTGGCCTGCCTCTTCTTCTCACCTCCCTATCTTCTGGGTCAGGTGATTGTCTTTCCCTTATGGGTGGCATGATGAATTTTTCTCTTCTTCTCTGCTATAGAAAACATAGAGATTCTCCCGCTCTGATACCACTCTGATGCAGATGGCCTCTCCAATGTCCGCGATCATGAGGACCTTCTTTTTCCCTAGGCCCGAAGAGCCAAATTGCTCCTCAAATCCCTTATCGGGGCTACTCTGCACCCACAGGATGCTCCTCTGATGACTTCCCTTTACCCTATCGGGAAATCAAATATCACGTGGTCACGAGTCTGGGACTCACGGAATCGGGTATCACAAATCTATGAAACCCGATGAGCATTCACCTCACGTGCTCCTTTTCTCTTATTAGGAATTATCCCGTCGGGAAATCAGTATTTTCGCTGTCACAAGTTTCTCACCTCGTGAATCCCCGAATCTCGATCTGCAATGGCACTCCCTGCGCACCTTATCTCCCTCTGGCTATTCATTTGCATGCAACCGCTAGCCATGAGACCACAGTCCTTCCCACTTCGGAAGTTTGGACTTCGCAGATTTGAAATGCATAGGATTTCCGCCTTTGGAAATCCCGAAATTCCAAATTTTGACTCCTCTAAATCCTCAGACACGCATCCCTCAGATCAATGGCTCTGACCCTGTCAGGAAATCGTGGATCGCGATTTCGTTATGCAAGATTTTCTCGACTCTAGAAACCCCAATTCTCTTAATCCTGACTCCTCGGGATCTCTTGCCACGTGTCCCCACTGATGGACGGTTCTGAGCGCCCGTCGGGATATCGCGGATCGTGATTCCAACATACAATGGTTTCACACTCCTGAAATCCCCAATGACAAAATCCCAACTCCTGCCTTGATGTCTGACACATGTTCTATTGATATCAACGACTGAGATCCTTCCTCGGGATCTCGAGAATCACAAGGTCCCGATTCTCTGCTTTGGAAAAATCCCTATGACCTTGATATCCTGATGACTCCTCCGGGACTCCTCGTCTGCTCCTTCAGGCTTAAACCCTGCGCAACTTCCTGAGAGCTAACAACTGATAGGATTTCACTGTTTCCCTCAGAAAATCCTGACCGTCGATTTCTCTTCCTTGAAGATTTCTTGGGATGGCTAAAAGTTCCTTCTAAGGACTTTCTCTCCAAGCCTGCTCTTGCTACTCTGTGTGACCCTTCCTCGATCAAACCTCCTACACAGACTTCTGTGCTCTCCTTCAACAATGTTACGAGGGTGCTAAACCTTCTGAGATTTTCCACCCTGATTACTTTAGATGCATTCGTGCATGCTCCTCGCGCTCAACATTCAACAACTTCTCAAGTGTTGAATCCTTCTGAGTCTGCGCACCCTCTGCAGCAACAGTCTTCTATCTCCTCGGCTCAGATTAATAACTGAGACTCTTTCTTCTACCTGTGCACTCACCTTGCACGGCTTCAATATCCCAAAACAACTTTTGGGCGAATGAGATTAAAAGTTAAACTACTGAGCCTTAATCAATGCACTCCTTGCGGATGAATTCGACTGCACTCTTGCATGAATCTCCTGGCTCAGATAGAGAAACAATTGAAACTCATTATGTCTCCCTTTTAGACTTCAATTGAATCAGGAAATCATATGCACAACATATACAAAGCAAATGCATAATAAAAACAAACATTCATGAGCATATCAATCAACATACGGAGAAAACAACACAACCCATGAGTTTGAATCAAAGTTCTTTCTATTAATTCAAATGACTGTACATGGTTGGTTCTACACTGTTCTCTGCTTACTCTGCTCCTCTCCTAAATGCTTCGAATATGTTACAATAATACAATGAGGGTTTCTATATCCGTTTTCCCTCTCAGATTCTAAAACTATCAAATCTAGAAATTAACATCCTATCTACCAGCATTAAATCTATTAAATGCCTCCTACTACTTCAGACAAGAGCGTATGGCTCGAGGTCTGATACAACATACAAAATGCGCTCCTTCATAAAGGATTCATTAAAGGTTTGGCGCTTCATTTTCAAAAGTTTCCAAAGTAATATGTCATGTGTTAAAAAACACATGCGCTGGCTCCATGCTCGCTTTGGTAATTGCGATGCTCCTGCATCATTATTCGCATGTATTCTATTGTTGGATGTTGTGCATGGTATTCAGTTTGTCCTTTCTGTGAGGGAAATCCTTGTACAGGTGATCTCCTTTGCATCCCCAACATTGGATTTGTGGTTTTCCTCTTTTTCCCAAGGATTATTCTCTCTTACATTCATCCATAGCATGTTGGTTGGGATGATTTTTGTTTGGTCTATTTCTATTGAAAGGAGTTTTGAATCCTTTATTTCTCTAATCATACTTCTCCTTCTTCTTATCTTTCCAATATTTCTACAAAGACTCTTTTCCCTTTCCTTGCTCATAAAGGTACTTATCCTTGCTAATGGTCTCAATCAAAGTCCTAGGTTAATCATATTGAATCTTTTGTTTGTAAGACGATGGAATTCCACTCAAAAACCTCTATACTTTCACCTTCTCATCTTTTATAAATCCCACATACTTTATCAGCCCCAAAAACTTATTTTCATACTCTGCCATGGTCATGCTTCCTAATGTGAGTTCAAAGAAATCCCACATTTTCTTATCATAGAAGTGCTCTGAAAGGCACTCCTTCTAAAAATATTTCTTGAACTTCTTCCAAGTGATCCTACCCTAATTAATGTGTTCAACTTACTTTAGTTAATCCCATCACATAGAATCTTTCCTATGTAAATGGTATGTGGAAATTATGGCTTCTAGGTTTGATGAGTAGTTATGCAATTGAAAATACCTCCTGAGTCCAAGAAACCATGCTTCAACATCATCTTCCCTTCCTCTTTCACCATCAAAGGATGGTGGCTTAAGCTTCCTCAACTCTCCTTACAAAATGTGCAATTCATGTCTCCTTCTTTGGGGCCTAATAGGAGACACCTCTAGACTACTTATGGAATATTCATATGCATAATATTTCCTTGCTGAGTAGGGAGGTGAGTGATGTGTAGGACTTATTCTAGAACTTCTTAAATAAGAAGATCTTCTATGGTCATCTCTTCTTTCATGACATCTTCTCTCTTCCTCATGTTTTGAGTTTGATCCATTCTTTGTTTGCCTTTGCAAATGATTTAAGATTTGCATCACTTGAGAATTTATCATATTTTGTTTTCTTATCAATCTCTCATTGTATGATTTGTAACTCTACACTTCTATTTGCAATCTTCTTACAATCTCTATCAATGTTTTTTGCTCCCCTCTGGCCTAGTGTTTATTGGATTCTGTCTCTTCATTACCAACACTGATATTTTGAACTTTGGCATATTTATCATCATTGTAAGCTCCCTCTCCTTCTTCCATTTATTGAATATGAATTCTTACACTTAATCGACATGTTTACACTCCCTAATTCTGCAAAATGTGCAAGAAACCATTTTGTTAGAACTATGCATATTATAAAATAAATTTGTCAAACAATGATACATGTCATTTTTCTAACTAATTCATGAAGAAATATATTATCATTCTCCATGTTATAATAATTCCATGTTATTCTCCTCTGTATCATCTTTCCAATGACTATAATCTTTCCCCAATTCGATATTTGAGCTGAAAGCTATGGCTTCCCAAAAAAAAACACTCTCAACCCCTTTTCTTTTGTTTTCCAATACGATGTTGTTTCAATATTCCACAACCTGTTTAAATGGTAAAGAATTTGAATTCTACACATGAAATTCCTTCAACCAACTTTCAATGTGACCACGGCTCGAAACCATGGCCTTATTCACTCTTTAGGACCTTCCTCTAGTGCTTTTCCCTTATTTTTGTATGCAGGAGCTTTCTCGCCAATGTCTAAGGGATTACTACTATGCCCCTTCGCGCTTATACTTGACCCCTTGACCTTATCACGAGACCAACATTGGGACCAAGTCCTCTACAATTCGGCCTTCATCTATTCTCCTTCTTCAATATTCATCTTCTCCTAAAGTAAAACTTCGTCGAACACTTATATTAAATCCAATGGTAGATCCAACAGGTTATATTTTATCTCCCATCGAATGGATGATCCCACCCCATTTGGAGGCTTCAACGAGATAGATGGTCACGACTTAATCTGGCGTTAATATGGATTACCTTAATCAATTCATGACTTCAAAGCTCCAAGACTCTGGAACATTACAATTCCCAAGTCCCTCAACTCCCTCAGAGTGATACTCGTCGAAGCTCTTACCCTATCCTTCCACTGTTAAATTGGATGGTCAAGAGAAATCCCAGAGGGTCTTAGATCAATGGACCATGAGGATTCGTTATTTTAGGTCTCTGGGACATTACAACTCTTGATTTGTTCAACTTCCCCAGATTGATACCTCTCGAAGTGGTCATAAGGTGACAACCGGCTACCATCGGTTAATTCCTATTCTTACACTATCATTCCACTATTTGATTCAACAACCATGACTTAATCAAACATCATGATGGTCTTTCCTTATTTAGTTTGGAACTTCAGCGTTCTAGGACTCTGGGATATTACAACTCCTCAGTTGTCCAACTCCCCCAAAATGATACTATTGAAGTTCTTACACCATCCTTCCACTGCTTGATCTAACAGTTGAGAAAAGTCTTGAAGGGATCTTAGATCAATCATTTGCGTGAATTCGCAACTCTGATATTGAACACTTTTACTGGTGGAGACGTTGGACACCCCCAGAGGCCATACTCCCATAGATTAAATGGCATGCTAATGTCACCTAAGGTGACATGGACCCATGGCATGTGTTTCACATGTAACTAAAAAATGAACAGGTTAGGGTTTGAAAGATATTGAATCTGGGTGACATGTTTCCCCACACAATACCCTGACCACATGGCACATGACACGTCATCATTCAAATGGAGGGTCCACATTCCTCTGCTCCAGATCTGACAACCTACGTGATTTCGTGGACTGCGGCTTTTCACTTAGTGGCTTCAACACTTTGCATCTTCGAAAATTTGAGGATTTTCCCATTCTCTAGTAATATCCAAAGTGGTGAAGCTTGGAAGCCCCGAAACTTCTCTATCCTTCCACTCCAGATCTACATCTCACATTACTCCTTAATTCTTCCATCAATCTAATAGTTGATAGGATTTTGGGACCTCGACACTCTGAGACTCCAGGTTATAGTAGTTCTAAAATGGTTTGATTCTCCCAGAGTTAACTTCCCAAAGTTGTCAACGCCGAATGACCCTGACCAACAAGTGAGATTTCACCTAAGCCTCCTATCCGATCGGAAAACCAGCGGGACTTCACGACTTCAACCTTTTTCATGCTTCTTCCCTATCTCCCATAATCATCGAAGTGAAGAAATTATGGAATCTCCATCTCCTTCTTGGATTCAATCGGCGACTAACAATTGACTAGCTCAATTTGATGATTGGGACATAATCCAACCTAACCCTTGGTTTCACCTCTATCCTATGGTCCTTGTTCACCTGACTTCTGATCTAACAATCCATAACTCCGTAATAAAATGATTGTGATTTCTCCCTAATTTCAATAGGAAACAATCAAGATTCTACGATCCTTTACAAAGGATCTTTGTCCTACACGATGCTCTAGATTTTGCGTGATCTATGAAACTTTATTACTCCTTACCTTTAATATCTCAAACACATTCTTTCTTAACTATAATACTCTATCCAACAGTTCCAACCCATACCATTACGGTGTTTCAACTAGAAGATCTGATACCAATCTGTAACATACCCAACCACCCAAAGGCCAAGCACACTACTTCAAGTATGCTTCTGAACTAATTTCGAGTTATGATACATATTTAATTAATAAAGATGCATGAAATATTCACATGCATATATCAAAATTCATTCTACAACATAAATTAAATGAACCATATGTCATTCACAACAATACCCAACAAGCATGCATAATATAGATACAAATTTCATAGATAAATAAATACACATTGAAAATAATTATAGAGGTAAATGAAACCATGACAGAGAGCACTTATCTTTAATGAAATGAATCACCAACTGGCTGGATATCAAGGACATTCCACCCAACTGTAGATATTTTTATTCAAAGTCTCAACAACAATGTCACACCCAAGCTAGGGCTATGAGTCCACAAGTATGGTTCCAAAGTGTCACTTAGCTTCCCAAACCCGTAAACAATCAACCTCTCACAGGATTCTCAGCACACACAACAATCCAAAGTACACCATTTATCTTCTACCCATCCTACACAACCTAAGAGAATGGACCACCTTCTTTTCCAGACAGTCCCTTAGGATGTCCAGCTCCTTCCAGGCCTCCAGTGCATCTAGCCAAGAATCTCCATGTTGGGACTCTTAGGATTCCCAGCTGTGGGAAAAAATTAACACATGCCAATGCATCTTAAACATGCAAACATTAATTCATGGTTAGAATACACCAGTACTCATTACTTCCAACCAAACGATGGCTTCCCTCCACAATTTGTTTCTCTTTCCCAAGACAAGATCAAAATGATTGAAGAATGAAGAGTGGGTGAAAGAATGAATGGATGAATGGATGAATGAATGAGTGAAAAATGTGAATGAGTGTGTGAGTGAATGAATGAAGGATAAAGAGTTGCCCCTAAACAAACCACAAGATAGGTTTATATGTTTATTGGGATTAAAGAACCACACGGCCTTCCCCCAAGAAGATCATGTAACTAATATTCTCCATCAAAGAAGAAATGGGCAACTAAAATATAAAATACAGACATATCCCCTCAAGCCCCCTCTCTCGTGGAATCATATCCCCCTATAACTCTTGTCCTTATCCATCTAGTAGCTAGTGATGTATTGATTATTGATAATGATCAAAACATTACAATTCCTAGGCACACTGGCCTCTTTTAATTGTTTGGGCAACCTGGCCTTTCATAGATTAACAGGATACATTATTTAATACGGGGCCAAAAAACCAGGGTATTATAGTAAGTATTTTTCTATACCTTCCATCTTGGTGAATTTGCATCCTTCACTAGTTATTTTATATTCTTGAAGTTGTAGTTTGTAAACTATATCGTGATTTTTAGTTTGGAGATACTCTACACTTGAGTGGCTTCTCCTTATTGGAGCACAAGTCTCCAATGTGAATTTCTCACCCCAGGTCCACCAAATTGTTCTACTGTGATCTTTGGTCTAGTAAGTTTGCACGACACATACTCCATTTTTTTCATTGTGTTGTGGTTTTATCCATACCCTAGGCAATATTAAAGTACTCGATCACACATGGATTAAAGAGATAAAAAAGAAATGGGATGAGTCTTAATTTCCCGTGAGAAAAATATTCAAGGAAATAACTCTTCCATCCTCACTATTATAGTCGAGGTTCAAGAAAATGAGAAGCAAGAAGTCTTTCAAATAAATTCTAAGATGGGAATTATAGTCCAGATAAAGAAGAAAATTGTAAAAATTGAACTACAATTTCCCATGCTAAAAAACTTAACCATCCAATTAGGAAAAGCTGTCTAATTAGGGCCTTCTAACCATTGAATGTCAATAAAGTCTTGATAATGAGAAAATGTTCCATGCTAACAAATTTAAATAGTTTAATCCTCTAATTGAGAAAATATGCTATATGCCATCGCTCATCGACTGATGCAAATTTGACAAGGAAATCAATGATACATTGTTATTTCTCCCCTTAATTTGACTCTCTCCCTTCGCTGTCTACACTAGTATCATGGTGAACCAGCTTAGTTGCATTGCAATTTTGACCTTGGCATTGCATGTTAGTGTTGCACTCTTTCAAATGGAAATGTCGTCTAACTACTCTAAGAGCTTTATGACCGTTACTACTAAAAGTAAGGGATTTTCATCACTTTTGGGAACACTATTAACATACGAGTATAGATTCAGCAGTAACTTTCAACTTTAAACATTGAAAGATCAAAACAAATCGAGATGAAACCTTTTGAAGTGTTTATCACATTAGAAGTTAAGATAATTATATATATATATATATATATATTCTAAGTTGACAACATCAGTTATAGTCATGTCTTTATTTTTTATAGATATAATTTCAAGATTTTTGAGGTAGACGAGTTTTTATTTGATTATAATTCTTGTTGGAAATAGTAATTACAAGTCAATGAGATCTTTATGTCTCTACCGATTTGTGTGTGAGTCAATTTGTTAGTAGCCGAATTGTCAGACAACCAGTCTGACAGTCTACAAGTGCAAAGTCACACGATTACTCAAAGTCAGTCGAACAATGGTGAAGCTATAAATGGTGTCGATCTTTATCTTCTCGAGTTTAGTTAAGTGGTTGACGAGTGAGTCGTATTAATGATAGTGTTTAATTTTGAGTCAGTCTTAGCCTCTATAGGAAGTCTCAGTCGGAGTCCATATAAGTCAGATTTGTTTAGTTAGTCGATGATGCTGAAGAAAATCACTTGATGCAGATCATAAAAGAGAGGTAGAGAGAACAATCGAGAACCAGTAACAACATAGGAGTTGAAGAAGTCTGAGCTCAAGCTATGTCTCTGTAGAGTCAGTAGAAGAAGTCACTGGAGACGAATCTCATCTCTGTCATTGTATTTTGTATTCGCGCACTACGTCAAAGTTGATTAATATGAAGCATTCTCTATATTGACAAGTTTATGTGTTATTTCTGAGTTTATGTGCTAAGCGTAGCACTGTGTTTTTTTTTCATTCATAAATCATTTCATTAAGTGTGTGTATTCACAGCGCGCAACAAACTGAGAAGTCTGTGCAGTACACAATGGTCTTGAGAACTCTTTTGCATAGCATGTTTGGTGTGAATTATTTGAAAATGTGTTGCATAGATTAGAATGCACACATCATCAATCTTGTATAAAAGAAGGTTCTATCCGAACAATTTCAAGAGAAGAAACTCTGTTGAAAAGTGAAATATGGCTTCTACCTCAAATCTGCAACCTCCCACTTTTACAGGAAAGAATTATGAGATGTGGTCCTTGACCATGAAGGCATTGTTCCAAGGTCAATATGTATGGGAGTTAGTCAATAATGGCTATGTGGAACCAATAGACTAGGAAGCATACAATGCCCTCACACAAGCTGAGAAGGATGTCTTGAAATATCAAATAAAGAAGGATGGAAAGGTATTGTTTTACATACTCAAACCATGCATGAGATAATTCTTCCAAGAGTTGCATCAGCAAAGCAAGAAAAGGAGTCATGCGACATATTACAAACCTCTTATCAAGGTATGGACAAAGTAAAGAGTACAAAACTACAGATTCTTAGAAGAGATTTTGAAACTCTGTTAATGAAACATATAGATACAATAGATGCATTCTACACCCATGTCATTGGACTGATAAATCATATTAAGGCTCATGGTGAAATCATAGAAGACATCAAAGTTGTTGATAAAGTACTTAATAGTCCTCCTTCTAAGTTTGATACCCTTGTTGTGAATTTATAAGAGAGAAAATATTTGAGTCAGTACAATCTAGATAAATTGCAAGCTTCCATCATTAATCATGAACACATATTGAAGAGGACAAGTATGTCATCAAACAATGCATTTTCCATGTAGTCATCTATAAGTCGTGGAAGAGGAAGGGGGAGAGATAACTCTAGAAGAAGAAGAAGAAGTTCTATCATAGGTGGGTGCAGTAGTAGTCCTGGAAATACTGTTGGAAAAGGTCAAAACTAAAGTACTAGTCAGTCAAGTTATCAAAGAACTGAAAAATTAAATATTCAGTGCCATTACTATAAAAAGTATGGACATTATGCATATGAGTGCATAAAGAGACAATATAATTATAACAAGCAAAGTCAAGATCAGTCAAACAACATAAATAGCCAAACGCACACTATGTTTATGGCGTGCAATGTAGAAATGCCTAATATAGTCTCACCAGTTGAATGCAATGTTTCTCAAGCAATTCCATGTGACATATGGTATTTAGATGCAAGCTGCAGTAACAACATGATACGAAACATTCACCTGTTTTCTAGTTTGGACGAGTTAGTCCAAACTAAGGTTACACTTGGAACAAATATCCAAGTCATTGTCTTCGACAAAGGCAGTATAAATATTTTAACTAAGCAAGGAGAACAGAAAGTTATGTCTGATGTATATTATGTTTCTAGTCTAAAGAATAATCTGATGAGCACAGGACAACTGTTACAAAAAGGATATAGAATCTACATGGAAGATAATCATTGTGTGATTATGGATAAATTCTCAAGCAATCAAGTTATTGCAAAAATACATATTACAAGTAACAGGATGTTCCCATTGACATTTAAGCCATCCAATAAGAAGAATACATCGCAAACTATTGATAAAAGAACATGTGTGTAGTTAGACACTCCATTTACATCAGAAGGTGTGGAGAATACTAATGAAGAAAATAGTGCACATAGTATCATGAAAGGAGAAAATGACATAGAGATGAAGGAAACACTCTAATATGAAATACAAGATGATTCTTGGCTATGGAAGTTCATATTTGCACATTTGAACTTTGGAGGTCTGAAGCTGCTACACAAGAAAGGATATGGTAAAAAAAATTCCATTGATTGAAAAACCAGAAACCATATGTGAAGGATTCATATTTGGCAAGCATCATAAAGAATCATTTCCAGTTCGTAAGTCTTACAGAGAAAAATCTCCTATGTAAATTGTACATTCATACATTTTTTGACCAATGCAAACAACATCTATAGGAGGCAGTACTTATTTTCTAACACTCATTGATGATTTCTCAAGAAAGACATGGATTTATTTCCTAAAGCATAAATCTGATGCATTGGGTCATTTTCAGTAGTTTAAATCACTTGTGGAGAAACATAGTGGTTATTACATCAAGTGTGTAAGAATTGACAGAGGAGTAGAATACATGTCAAGAGGATTTCATAACTTTTGTAGAGTTCATGGCATCTATAAGCAATTTACCATGCGATATACACCATAGAAGAATGGTGTCACAGATAGAAAGAAGATAACCATCATGGAAATGGTGCGTAGTATGTTGACAACCAAACATTTGTCAAATGAGTATTGGGTTGAGGCACTAGAAATTGTAGTATATATATATTGAACTGATGTCCAACAAAGAGTATAAAGAACATAGTTCCTCAAGAATCCTTAACAAGATTAAATCATAATGTGGCACACTTAAAAGTCTTTGTATATAGTCTTTGTCCAACTTATAGATGAGCTGAGAAAGAAGTTGGACAACAAAGGTCAGAAATGTATATTTGTTGGGTACTCTAAAGACACAAAAGGATACAAGTTGTATGACCTTGTCGCAAGCAAATTCATAGTCAGCCATGATGTTCGGTTCATGGAGAATAAAACATGGGATGGAACCATATCAAAGACAGTGAAAATTATTGATGCAATGGTGCATGATGAAACATAAGAAGAATACGAGGTGTTTCAAACACCATGTACAAGTCAGTGTGCAGTCCCTTCTACACCTGACATTGTGATGCAAAGCACAACACATAGTGCTCCAGTAAGAACAAAATGTGTACTGTCTACACCTAGAGTGCAACAAACATCAACAAACAATCCAAAAAGTTCTACATCTCTAGATTCAACATTAGAAGGTATGTTACCAAGAAAGACAAGAAGTTTGTGGGGCATCTATAATGAAGACGCGACAAATTCATTTTCATTTTTTGTTTTGTTTTCACAAATAGATTATCCATTAACCTTTGAAGAAGTTGTGTCAAAGAGGATGTATGGGAAAAAGTCATGGATGAATAAATAATATGCATAGAGAACAATCAGACATGGAAATTGGTAGATGTACCTGATGACAAGGGTGCCAGAAGTGTCAAATGGATTTATAAAACCAAGCAAGATGCAGAAGGAAAAATGCAGAAGCACAAGGTAAGGTTAGTTGCAAGAGGATTTACACAACAACCTGGAATTGATATCAATAAAATATTTGTAGCAGTTGCGCGCATGGACACAATCAGAACTGTGTTATCCATGGATGCATAGTACAAGTGGTTAGTTTATCATATGGATGTAAAGTCAACATTTTTTAATGGAAACATAGAAGAAGAATTATATGTGGAACAACCAAAAGGTTAGGAGGTTTCAAGACAAGAAGACAAGGTATACAGATTGAAGAAAGCAATGTATGGTTTAAAACAAGCTCTGAATTCTTGGTACAATCACATGGATTCCTATCCCACATAGAATTTATTTCAGAGAAGTGAAAATGACCCAACATTGTACAACAAATAAAATCAACAACGTAATATGGTAATTGTTTGTCTATATGTGGATGATTTGATATTTACAGGTGACTTTGGCATAGAATAATTCAAGTCAGTCATGAATGATGAATTTGAAATGACTGATTTAGGGCTTATGAGATATTTTTTGGGAATATAAGTTCTCGAGTCCAAAACTGCTATATTTATCTCACAATCTAATTATGCACATGAAATATTGAAAAGATTCAATATGATGAATTCAAAAGCAACACCAACACCTATCATAACAAGATTGAAGTTAAGCAAGGAAGATAAAGGGTCCAAGGTAGATCCTTCACTATTTAAAAGACTGATAGGAAATCTTATGTATCAAACATCGACAATACCTGATATTATGTATGGAGTGAGCCTAATTTAAAGGTTCATGGAAACTCCAAAAGAATCACATTGGAAGGCAGGAAAGAGAATCCTAAGATACATGAATGGAACAAAAGATTTTGGTATAAAGTACTCCACTTCAGAAGATTTCAAACTCATTAGATACACTGACAGTGATTGTGGAGGCAACATAGATGACAAGAAAAGTACTTGTGGGTACACGTTTTGTTTTGGAACAGTTATGGTATCATGGGCATAAAGGAAGCAACCCATATTGACTCTTTCTTCAGAAGAGGCAAAGTATGTCATAGCTACAAGCGCAACTTGTCAAGCAATTTAGGTGAGAAGAATGTTAAAATATTTGTTGCAAGAACAACATGAACCAACAATAGTATTATGCGACAACAATTCATCCATCATGTTGTCAAAGAATCATGTGTTTCACAAGAAAACTAAGCATATTGATACAAGGTATGAGTTTATCAGAGAATTGGTAAATGATGAAGAAATTTGTTTAGAGTTTTGCAGTTCAAAAGAATAAGTCGCAGACATTTTCATAAAGGCTTTAGCAAGAGATGCATTTCAGCATCTGTGCAGTAGTCTTGGAGTCCGTGCAGCAACATATGAGTAACAATAAAATCGAAATCTCAGTTTTGCATGTAATTTTCTTTTGTAATCCCACCTACTTATAAT
The DNA here is from genome assembly GCA_000966675.3 of Picea glauca. Classification (NCBI taxonomy): domain Eukaryota; kingdom Viridiplantae; phylum Streptophyta; class Pinopsida; order Pinales; family Pinaceae; genus Picea; species Picea glauca. Next base: position 817,431 of record JZKD02S0756544.1, on the reverse strand, counting down.
TAAGGGGGAGTGTTGGAAATAGTAATTACAATTCAGTGAGATCTTTACTCTCTATCGATTTGTCTATCAGTCAATCTGTTAGTAGGTGAATTGTCAGGCAGTCAGTCTGATAGTTTGCAAGTGAAAAGTCGCATGATTACTCAAAGTCGGACGATTAGCGGTAAGTTATAAATGGAGTCAATCTCTATCTTATCAAGTTCAGTTAAGTGGTTGAAGATTCGATTGTATTAATGATTGTGTTTAATGTTGATTCGGTCTTAGATTTTATAGGAAGTCTCAGTCAGAGACCATATAAGTCCGAGTTGTTTAGTTAGTCGATGATGTTGAAGAGAAGCAGTTGATGCAGAGCAGAAAAGAGAGGTACAAAGAACAGTGGAGAACCTGTAGCAGCTAAGGAGTTGAAGAAGTGTGAGCACAAGCTCTGTCTCTGTAAAGTCAATAGAAGAAGTCATTGGACCAGAAGTTCATTTCTGTCATTGTATTTTGTATTTTTGCACTACGCCGAAGTTCAATAATATTAATAATTTTGTGTATTAAGAAGTTTCTGTCTTATTTCTGATTTTATGTGCTAAGCATAGCTCTCTGTTTTTTTGCATTCATAAATCATTTCGTTAAGTGTATGTATTCGCAGTGCGCAGCAAACTCAGTAGTCTATGCACTGTGCAATGGTCTTGAAAACTCTATTGTATAGCCTGTTTGGTGCACAATATTTGAAACTCTGTTGCGCAAAGTAGACTGTGTGCACCCTCCATCCGATATCCCTTATAAATATTGTAATATCATACTTACGTTTAAAAAAATAGTCTTAAAAGACTATTTTAATACAAATACTATTTTTAAAACATAATACTACCTCAATTTTAATTATTTTAATACAAATACTATTTTTAAAACGTAATACTACCTCAACTTTAATTTATGTTTAATATTTTTATATTTTTTTCTATTGATACATAATTATAATTATACATGTTACAATTAAATCTCACCTTTTTAAATGCAATAAATAACTTTATACATTAGATTTATTTAATCCGTTTGATACTAGATGATCAATATCTGAGATGTTTTTTTTTTATATACTATTCTCCAATTAATTAGAAACAGCAACTACAGGACAGGAACTGGTGGCAGTAAAACATTACCGTGAAAGTAAAGATGAAGTTGTCGTCACATACTCGAATCTCCATGAACACATTCATAATCTGCCGTGAAAGTAAAGATGAAGCTCCACCGAATGTTTTTCTTTGACACAATGAACACATTCTTCATATTCTGTATTATTTTTTTGATTCTAACTCGTCTTATAATTTCAGGATAGCCGTTATCATCAACGTGGTACTGTGGGCCAAACTGAAAGTGAAAATGTACAATCAAGAGTAAGAGAAAGAGAGATCGGGCGAAAAGCAACCTACCCCAAAAGGAACATCCCTGGGGGACCATATTCTCAACATTGTTAAATATATTGTATCCTCAACAGACTAACCGTACACTGCCAGCTGTACTGGACAGTTGTATTTTCTATTTCTGTCTTGCTTGAACATATATAAGCTCAACTATTTCCTGTTGTTTGTAACTCTTCAGTACTTCAACTTACTTCAGTTATGTTCTGTACTTCTTCATACATTTGAATATACTATTCTTTTCACTCTGCATTTCTCTGTCCTTCAAAATTTATCATGGTATCAGAGCTACAGGTGTAAGACTCTACACACAGTCCGGAGAGCCACACGATCCACACAGTACAGAGCTTCACGGATCTTGAGAGCAAGCGTGACAGACTTTTCACAAGGTTTGGAAAGCTGTTTGAAATACTCCTTAAAGATCGCCGTGAGAAGCTAGTGGAGGAAGCAGAGAACGCAGAAGAAGAAACCTGCACAATTTTCTCAAAGAACCGTCAAAGATTGACGCAGAAGAGCTGCAGAATGAAAGAAGTTTAAAGAACTTGAAGATTTCGC